>JANHFQ010004625.1:41360-52320 GCA_032468035.1 Aparallactus werneri
GATTCTGATTCTGATTTTAAAATGTGTATGTTTAGGAGGCAACTTTTTTCTTGGTCCAAGTGTGTCAATATTTCTTTTGTTTTTTAAAGCTCTTCCTGATTTAGATTAGAAGTACTGTACTATCTTCTGAAATTGAGACTTCTCAGATCTGATAAGGCTAAATCTGACTTTTCACTTGTGACTATAAAACACAATAGTCTATCATACTTTAGCCTACCAAGTTGTGAAAATCTATTCCTCATGATTAGTTTGTGGTTTTATACATAATATAAATCTAGAAAGTTGAGTTGAATAACTATGGTTGAATTAATTCTGCGAACAGATTCTACTTGGGAGCCAGCTATGAAATGTTTTTCTTCCTCCAATATAATACATGGAACAATTCCACCATCCTTTCTGGAGTCCAACTAAATGGAATGTAGAAGTGCCCATTTTAAACATGATTAAAGTGAATCAAATTACAGTACCTCTTTGCCAACTTAATTGCTATATTTGTACTTTCAGAGACTAGAAAATGATTCAAGGAAAGTGTCAAAGAATTCCCAAAATTGCAGACATGAATATCTTTTAAACATGGTTAATTAATCAGTAAAGAAATATAATGTAAGAGTGTAATCTCAGTAAGCAGAGGATATGAAAACAATATTATAGGGTTTTCCTTTGACAGTTTTTAGTAAACTATTTAGTATGAGAATTTTTTCTGCAGTTCCTGTCATGTCTAATATATAACATATATGGAACAAGTAAATCCCTTTGATTTCAGAGTACTTGTATTTTAGATTTTGGTGTTAGTTTCTATTTTGTGTGAGTGTGTTCAAATCAATGTTGACTCTTGGAAATTTCCTAGAGGAGTCCCTGCAGTTTCCTTGGCAAGATATCAGAAGTGGTTTGACATTGCCTGCTTCGCTTCCTATGGCATCTAGATATGCCTAAAGCAGGACTAGAACTCATAAAAGGTAAATGTAAAGGTTCTCCTCACACAGACGTGCTAGTCGTTCCTGACTCTAGGGGGTGGTGCTCATCTCCGTTTCAAAGCTGAAGAGCCAGCGCTGTCCAAAGACGTCTCCGTGGTCATATGGCCGGCATGACTAAACACCAAAGGCACACGGAACACTGTTACCTTCCCACCAAAGGTGGTCCCTATTTTTCTACTTGCATTTTTACATTCTTTTGAACTGCTAGGTTGGCAGAAGCTGGGACAAGTAACGGGAGCTCACTCCGTTACACAGCGTTCGGGATTCGAACCACCGAACTGCCAACACCTAACTTTTACACCAAACTCACTCTCTAGTTTCTATTATGCTATGATCATAATCATATTTATAAAATGTGAACCTCTTTATAGTAGAAATTCTATATTGCCTGTTTGTGGAAATCCTGATGTTTAGGAAATAACTATTTTAACATTCATTAGCTTTTAAGGTTAGTAAAACTATTCTGTAGTATGATATAAAGGACCAAGCTGTTTTTGCTAAGAAAACTTAATTCAGGATATTCTCACTGTTACTGTAAGAGAAGACTGAGAGATATTATTAACAGACTGAATATCAAAAGGCAAGGGTTGTGTTGCATTGCCAAGAAATTATCTCTTTTGGGAGCGTAGTTTTACACGCATACCAAACATAATTTCATATATTATTCCCTATAATTATAGAGGCAATAGCAGTTATAAACTCTTAATCTCAGTGTGAAATTAATACCATACTGAAATCTAATTACCTTTTACTCATTTCATGTCATGAATTTTGTCAGCTCTGAAAACTTCAGACCAAAAAGTATCTCTTTAAAAGGCTTTTATGAAATCTTAAATAATTTCTACACCAAGGTTTATTTCAAAGAAGAGAGATTATGTGTGATCTATTTTGGAGAGGCCCACTCTTTGCTTCTTGATTCCTTGCTTCTGAGAGCTGTTCTAGTGTGAATTGCAAGCCTCTGTTGTTGACCAGTGTAGTGGCCAGAGAGGGTCTGCTTAGCTCCAGCAGATGTTTATGAACTACAAAGGAAATTTGCTGCCATCACTATTTTCAGCTGAAGTGAGGCAAGAGGAGCAATGCTAGAAGTAGGGATGAGAAACTGCCAAGCAGTTCTTGGAGCTGGATCAGGCGACATTGGTGGAATTAATTGTGGCAAAGTTGATGCACTAAAAATTAGGGTCACTGAAGGAAACAGTTGAGTATGGATAACTGAGCAGGGAGGAACTGGGGGCCACCATCAGAGGTTTGGTGAGTAAATTCTATAGACAAGCTGGATCAGGAATTACAGGGTAACTGATCAAGAAAAAAGTAGCGGACCAGATAAGATTAGACTGAAGAAATGGGAAGCTGCTAGAATGTGCTTTCTGGGTGAAATCCAAAAATGCTCTGCCTCTTTTGTGGAGTGAAAGAATGATAATGGGGGTGGAAGACTTTGATTGGTGATGGCTGGATGGCTTGAAAGCCCCTGGGAGATAAGTTTGTGGGGAATACTAGGGAAGGAAGGATAAGTTGGAGTAGTAGAGCATATTGTTTGGGGTATTGGCGATAATAGTGTTAGCTGAGCAAATGTATTGATGGCTTGTACTAAGCTAGTCTTGGTTAGTGGTTAAAGTGCTGGCCTACAAATTATATAGACTCTGAGTTCTTAGTCCCACTTTAGGCATGAAAGCCAGCTGGGTGATTCTGGACCAGTCACTCTCTGTGAGCCCAACCCACCTGACAGGGTTGTTGTGAAGAAAACAGGAGGAGGAAAGAGTATTATGTATGTTTGCTCCTTGAGTTATCTTTTATCTATCTATATAAAGCAGAGGTGTGGGTATGTGTGTAAGTGTGTATGTGCCGTATAGGCTCTTTCACGCCTGCACCAATCTCATCCAAACTTGCCATGCACATACCTTACACTCTGGAGACGAACACTGCAGGGGTCAGACACGCCGTAGAGAGGTCTGTATCCCCTAAAAAAGCTGCTGAACTGCTGAACCCCACCAACACTGACTGACAATGTGTACTGCGCATGTGCAGGGGGCTCTGCATACTGTGCATGTGCAGGGGGCTCTGGAGACTGCACCAGGGCCAGCGGAGGAGGGAGCGCCACACCCACTGGGTGTGGGCGGGGATGGAGGAGGGAGCACCGCACCCGCTGGGAGCTGCACACCAAAAAAAACCCGGGCGAAGCTGGGTAACAAGCTAGTAAAGTAATAAAACTGAGATTAAAATTAATAGATAAATATTAAAAATTCTAGGAGCTAAAGTCCACACATCTTAAAAGTGTTGAGATTGAGAAACACTATTCTAGAAAAGTCATAACTCATTAATAGGGATTCTGATTAACTCATTACCATTTGTTTCTTTACTGCATTGTGGACTTCTCAGGTCAACCAGTACAGATAGCATCATCTGTGTGCTAATTTAATCAGAAAGAGCACTAAAAGTGGCATTATAAGTGGCTGTTTTAC
Source organism: Aparallactus werneri (assembly GCA_032468035.1). NCBI lineage: Eukaryota > Metazoa > Chordata > Lepidosauria > Squamata > Lamprophiidae > Aparallactus > Aparallactus werneri. Next base: position 44,791 of record JANHFQ010004625.1, read on the forward strand.
AGTTTTGGATTCTATTCCCCTAATGATCTGTCAAATTTCAAGTGAAATCACAGAAAGAATCGCTTATTGGGATGGCATTGTACTGTGATTAAGGAAGTGGAAGTAACTAAAAAAGAAGTAAATTGTTTCCCAACCCCTTTCTTGGTACAAAGCTATGTACAAATTTAAAGACAAAATTAAGTGGGATTTTTATTATGACATTTACAATGGAAGGCCTTTTTCTTAATAACATACAGTATATGCAGTATCCAGTTTTGTGATGAAAAGGGAAAGCATTTGGTACCTGCCGTTCATGGACTCCATAAGTACCTCAGATATTGCTTGCCCACTGTTAAAAATATTGAGCCCTAGAGCCCCATATCTGCATATAGAAAACACTTCAGCTATGTCACTACTGGTATATGCTTTTCTACCTCTTGCTGGTAGGCATGGAAAAATGCACTTCAGTTTAGTGAGTTAAGCTGTCTGAATTTCAGAACAAAACCAGCACTGACTTTCTGACTTTGGAACAGACCTTGACATGCATCCGATAAACATATCCAGACACATCTGGATATTCAGCTCTTAAAAGGAATTCTCCATTATTGATCCATAGCAAGATTGGCATTTTACATGCATTTTATAAACTATTATACTATATTCTGCACAAGAGGCAAATTGCTCTCTGCATACACAATTTACATATTGTCTATATGGGAATCTATGAGAGAATTAGATGAAAAATACTTTTGCTTTTGATATACCTCTCCTTTAGCCTATAGCTCAAATTAAGTTTCAATAGATAATGTGATTTAACTTTGAATTCCAACTGCATTTAATTCAGTAGCACCAGTAGAGAGGCTAAATCAATTTTCATTGCATATAGGGACAATGACAATAAAGGTTATTACTATTATTATTGCTGTTATTATTATTGTTGTTGTTATTATTATTATTATTATTATTATTAAATTTATTCTCAGGGAGACAATTTATTCTCAGGGAGGTGGGATGTTTTAGAAGACAGAAGCATATTTTGTCTAAAGTTTTCGGAATACACATTCCATACATTCTATGAAGTGTCTGTTTTTACTTACAGATATCCAGAAACTAGGTAATAGGATGATTCTGCAGTTTGCTGCCAGTATTAGCAATGGTAAATTAAATTCCCAATAGGAAATGGTTTTTACTGTTCATAAATTCAAATTATAATAGTAACAAGAAATTTTCCATTGGGAAACAATGTAGGACTTTGATAAGAATATTCTTCCTTCCGATGAACTTTTATTTAATTCTGTTGTTAATTTTTTAGTTAGCAATTATACGATCCTCATTATTTCAAACACCCCTCAGCCCCACTCCAGTTAAATTTGTTGGGACTATAACTTTCTGTGGTGCCAGGTGTTGTTCACGTTGGCCATGAAATCTGAATGTTGTCGTTCCAACACATATGGAGTGTGCCTAAGTGTCTTCTGTATGCAGTGCTGGTCATAGATTCCTCCTTGTTGACACTTGGGTATGCATTAACACTCTCTCCTAATATGACTTTCTCATTGCCCAGAGTAGTATTTGAAAAAGCTACAGTTACTGAGTGTGTAGCATTTCAAGTGCTGCTGTGGAAGCACAGCTGTACTCTGGCTAATGACCACAGGTAGCTGAGCTTTCCATAGGTGGCTGTGGCTTACAATTCTACAAAAATACTTGGAAATTCAAAGATACATGGATGTATTTATGTTTATGAATACATAGATTCTCCAAATATTAAGAAATTAAATTGGAACATATTCTTTGGGCACAATGGACCAGATATTGAGAAAGCATTTGAGTAACAATTTAAAAAATACTAATATTTTTGTCCTGTGCTGCTCTGTCCAGGAGCAACATAATGTCATATGTTTTAAACATAAGTGATTAATAAACTATTAGGAAAATGTTCTCTGATTTAAATAGTAAAAAGCAAAGTCATCTTGTTTTATTGACTATAGCACTGACATCTCTTGTTTTGTCTTTAGAATATTCCTGTAATTGCTGAAGTTAATGTTTATGTTGACATTGCATTATATAGCTGGAATGTATGCTAGGAAGTACAGTTAAAAATGATATGCCGCAGTGTCAAATATAAAATGTAATAGTGACAGATAATTTTCTGTTCTATACAAATATATATCCCTGAGAGTACTTTCTCCTTGAATAACTCTTCTGAATAATTCTCTGTATGCTTTGAATAATTCTTTGAAGACTTCTGCCCCAAGAGTTGAATAATTCACTCAGTTAAATAATATTATTTCAATCTATTTTAGCTTACATAATGCAATTCAGAGAATAGTTGGACCATTCTGTTTCAGACTATAGAAAACGTTATGCAGGTAGTCCTTGATTTACAACTTATAATGGAACCTGGGATTTTTGTTTTACCCTATGATGGTTGCAAGTTGAAGCACCCATGTGACCAACCTGATTTTATGACAGTGGTAGTTAGGAAAGAAAGATAGAATAGATAGATAGGAATTGTTTGTTTATAAAATTTATTGGATGCCCATCTTGCTACAGGGTAACCCTGGGTATCTTACAATAATGAATCTTAAAACCATGGTTGTTACAAACTCATTGTAACAACCATGTTGGGTTTTTTTGCTGGAAGTAGCAATAGCAATAGCACTTGGATTTATATACCACTTCACAGTGCTTTACAGCCGTCTCTAAGCGGTTTACAAATTAAGCATATTGCCCCCAACAATCTGGGTCCTCATTTTGTCGACCTGGAAAGGATAGAAGGCTGAGTCAACCTTAAGCCTGATGAGATTCGAACTGCCAAACTACTAGCAATTGGCAGTCAGCAGAAGTAGCCTGCACTACTGCATTCTAACCACTGTGCCACAATGGTTCTTAGTAATCAGTTTCAAGAAAAAAAAAAAAGTGTAAATCACATTTGTGTGACCACAGGATGCTGCAAATGACTATAAATGAAGGCCGGTTGCTGAGCGCCCAAAATGCAATCACAAGGAGCACCCATCAGAATTTTGAATCCAAGTTATAAATACATTTTGGAGATCTGTCAGAACTTTGAATGGTTGCTAAGTGACTAGTCACAAGTTGAGAATTACTTGTAATAATGTAGGGATGGGATCTGCTAAAACAAATAGCCAAAGACTTCTGGAAGGTAGACTTTCCCCTAGGAACTAGACTATAGAATGGAAGGTTGTTTATATGGCAAATATTTATATTGCCATTCTGCCAAAGTGTGATGAACACGCAGAAAGGTAGCCTATTATTTCAGAAATATGCCCAAACATCAAGGTCATTTTCTAAGTCTTTTCTCCAGTGATTCTAGATTATTGTATACAGTGCTAATAAAAAAAGCTAGTTCTTGAACTGTAGTGCTCTGTCTGAGGAATGATGTTCACAAAAAGTTTTGCCTGATTTCAAATGAGTCAATGAACTCGTCAAATAAATGGTTAAATAACATTATACTCTTATTTGCCAAAGCTGAGCTAATCTTAACTCTAACTAACCTGAGCATAGCTACAATAGAATAGATAAATGATCACAAATGTAAAGTATCTTATTAAACTTTTGCTTATTTTATTAAACATATCCCACTTTCTACCTCATGGCACCAAAGGCAAGGAAATTCTAAAGGATTATAAATTCCAATACATCAGGGGTGTCAAACTCACATCACATGACATATCAGGACTTTCCCCCCCCCCTTTGCTAAACAGGATATGGGTGTGGCCAGCACGTGACACATCAGGCTCCGGCACCAGGAGTTTGACAGCTCTGCAATACATGAATAATGTTCTTGCAAAATTCTGTGGTTTATTTCTAGGTGCCTTAGAAGAAATTCTTGATGTAGTTTGTTGCGTCTCAATCCGTATCTTGCAGGATATTCTCTGATGAAATTAATGAGTCTCCTTGAAAAATGGAAAAAGCTCAAATATATTTTTGAGCTAAATATATGGGAGAGTGGACATTAACATAAATAACAGATCCAAAGAGGTCACTAGAAGAGATTTAATTTCAATTCACTTAACCTCAGCTAATTTAAAATGCATTAAAAATGTTTAAATCATATGCTTTCATTCAGCCTGTTTCCAACAGTCGTAGTAGGTAGTGAACAAAACAAGCATGCAAAAACGAAACAAAACAATTCTGGAACGTTTTCTTAGTTTACCATGGTAAATTGACTCAGTTAAGTAACATAAATCTAGTCCTGAAAGGTTAGCTAACATGAATTACATGCCAAAACAATTTGGTGCAATCGTCAGTTGTCAGTGTCAATTCCTGAAAATACTCACTGTTTTTGGCTGCCTAGTTTATTTTGGCTTGAAAGTAAAGGAAAATCCCTTTGCATTTGGAAATCTACCAAAATTACTAGTTATACTAAATGCCTGATATGATATATTCAAGATCAAATATTTAGCTAATTGGAAATACCTTACTGCTTTTCTGAAAGACAAGAACTATCAGTACTATATTACAAGTCAAATATTATTATGTACTGAATATTAAAAGTGAAATGAATTTTGAACAAAATAATATGGGGTTAGGATTTTTTTTTAAATGTTTCTTTTTAAAAAAAAAACCCCCAAAACTCCTAAAAAAGATTTCTCACATTTGTCTGCATTGTCACTTCATTAAAATGCCTGGGAAAATTCCCTTTTGCCATGGTATCTTTTGTTTAATCAGCTTTTAACATTGACATACAGGCCAATCAAATGCATGTTTGCTTACAAATTAATCTCACTGTGCTCATAGCTCCTGTTCACAGTAATTGTATTCAGAACAGCAGTACAGTCTTTAAGCTACAATCTTCTGGTGGGAATGGAATGTTGTATGATGTGTAATTTTATTCCGTTCACTTAACCAAGTTACTCTCAAATTTTATGGTGCCATGATCCCCCTAAAATAATAAATGAATTTACATGGAACCCCTTTTCCCATAAATACAATTTACCAATACACTGGATACCACATAGCAATCAGCACAGCCCTAGTCAATTTAAGGTGACCACTCCCTAAAAGGAAACATTGAAAAGGGAGGAGAGATCACAGACAACAGTCTTGTGCAACATCCACTTTCCTAACTCCAGCTGCAACAAGAATTGGAGGTATTTCTTCCCCAAACTGGATGCATATTTACAGAATCCTCATTCCAAAAAAAAGTGCAGGCTCAGGACAGCCATCCCTCCCATTTAGGGTAACTGAAATAACCACATGAACAGTTTCTCTATTTAGGGATACAGGAGTTGGAAGAAAATCAACCTGGCTGCCCATTGGGGATGGTAATTTGAGAGCTGTGCCAAAGGACAAATGGCCTGGAGAGGGTCAGCTGAGATGGGCTAAAGTGTTTAGAATTTTTCAATGTACTGTGTAACGTTTTCATCTGTGTCACATTGGAAAATACACTAATAACAATAGCAACACCAATATCATTAAATACTAATAAAATATTTAAATAATAATGATACAATGATGATGATAAAGAAGAACAAGTGCAAAATAAACTCATTCTCTCTAAATGTTCACATCTTTTTTCTCACACATGCCCATTTCCATTTTTTCCACTAAGGATACTGGTGCAGGACTCAGTTAAATGCGAGGGGACTTTCCAGTGTGGTCCCTGTTTCTTTTTATACAACCTCATTATTTTGTGTGTTGTCATCATCCTCATCCTTTCTGGAATTCTGTTGCATAAGAGGTGGAAAAATTACTTTAACAGAGAAATGCATAAACCCCCAGAGTGCCTCCATTAACTACTTACTGCCTTCTCAGATTTTACAATTTGCTATTCATCCATTATATTCCTAGGATATTGTATGACTAAATGCACAAGTCCAAGCAACGTGGGCATGGTGTGTATACATGACAAAGTGGGTGTATGTGCAATCTCATCCTTCCTACTAACCTTTCCTGGGTGATGTTGCTGAGACTGTTTCTAGCCCAACTTAACTGAGGAAGAAGCAAACATCATTCATCACCTATGTGGGTGGAAGGACAGCTGAGCCAACAGCTGAGCAATGATGAAGCACATCCCCTTATTGGTTCTGTCAGCTGCATTTCCCCAACCCAGCGAATTTGCTCACAACTTGCTCACAACCTCTCGGGTCATGGCTCGCAGTTTAGAGCCTGTGGTTTAATTTATAAGGTTTGGATATATTTGTGGCTTTGATTGCCAAATAGGCTACATGGTTGGAGGTATGGCTCCCATGCACACCCATGAACACATACCTTTTTATACACTCTGTTTCACTCACAGATACATCTCAACCTCCTCTCTCTTCCCCAGAAACCCATCACCAAATTTTAGTTTCTTATGAATACTAGCTGTACAGTGGGAAAAACCATCATTCTATACTGCCTCACCAACGTATTTGAAGCATGTCTGGAGAAGGTTAAGTGAACAACTTGTCTGCTCTGGGTTCCATTAATGTGACTAATTCACTTTATACTTCACACTCAGAGTCTAATTGAATGAATAGTCACTGAGCATAATTTCTCTGCATTGTTTTATAATTAAAATAATTTTATATGGCATGACTGAAAAGCAGTATGAGGAATAAAAAATGTGGCTTGGTTTTGGCTTAGAATGTTATATGGACCTAACCATGTGGTGTTCAAGAAACCAGGGTTAAGCAAACCATGCCCTAACATGACGTGTCTATCTAGTCATGTTTGTTTAAATCTAGGATACTACTTGTGAAATGGTGTCTTAGTAATAGTTATATATGTCCCCCGGCCAGAACAGATACTGTATGTGTTACTGAAAAGATAGAATTGATATCTCAAGACCAGAGTATAGCTACCAGATTTGAGATGCAAAAATATGTCAGTGTCTGAATAACTATTTTCATTCTATTTTATTTGGTTACTTCTCCAGCTAGTAAAAAGGTAATAAAGATCTTTTTCCACACCCTTTGCAGCACAACCTTGCTTGTGTTCCTTTGGTTGGCTTCTTTGTGGAAGGGAGAAAAGGAAAAGCAAAATAGTTGCAGATCATTTCTTTTTCTCCCATTAGAAGTTTTCACTGGATCTCGGACACTTCCATGGATGGAAGCAGCACCTATGTTCATGAGATTTCCATTAATTTATATAAAAGCATAAATATGTATATTTAAAATGTCTGCTCCATTTGTGTCTCCTTTCATTAGCCTAGATTAGTAGGATAAGAGAATGGCCAGTGGATAAAGATATCCAACACAGTTTTAAAATGTTTTGTAAGTTTTAACAATCTTTAAATGGTGACATTTCTGTCTTTCAAAGATGCAACACCTTGAAAACATAATGCAATATTAAAACTATATTTTATTTATTTTATTTTATTTGTTTGTCAAACGTACATAATAACAGTAATAAGTATAAGTAAAAATGTGAACGAAGAAAGTTTATAAGGTACTTGGAGAGAGTAAGACAAGGACGGTAGGCCCGCTGGTGCACTTATGCATGACCTCTTTACAGACCTCTTGGGAATGGCGTGAGGTCCACAGTAGACAGTCTGAGGTTGAAGCTTTGGGGGTTTGAGGATGTTACAACAGAGTCGGGTAGAGTATT
>JANHFQ010004625.1:140942-151165 GCA_032468035.1 Aparallactus werneri
CCTCTCTAAGCGGTTTACAGAATCAGCATATATTGCCCCAGCATTTTGGGTTCTCATTTTACCCACCTCGAAAGGATAGAAGGCTGAATCAACCTTGAGCCTGGTGAGATTCGAACTGCAGTTAATTGCAGGCAGCTATACTTTAAGTACAGTACTCTACAGACTGCACCATCACTCTTGAATATTTCAAGATAGGACTTTCTCATTTTGTAAATATTCGAAGGGGAGGAAAGTCACATGACGCTGTCATGATGATGGGAGTTTGACACCCCTGCTCTAGTGATTATGGCTAGAAAGCAAGAAACCATGAATTCAAATCTTGCCTTAGCCATGAAAATCAGCTGGGTGACCTTGGGCTAGTCTCTCTCAGCCCAACAGGCAGGGATATAAAATATGATACGATGTATGCAGTATGAGGTATAATATATAATAAAGCTTGACTTACTGTATTCAATCTTTTAATGGCACTATTCCTGTAAATAAGTACTTTGACTGATGTAGAAAAACATCAACATATTGTACATTTTTTACATTAAAAAGATATAAAAAAAGGAAACCAGCTTGTTAAAGGAAGCTTTCAAAAACAGTTGGATAAAATTACTTTTTTCTCCAAATAATAATAAATTGACTGCTTTAAAAAGTATGGGGAGGAAAACAAAACCAAATCATCGTTAGGACTTTCTCATTTTGTAAATATTCATTTGTTATTACAGTACTGATTTGGTATTAACTGGAGATTAGCTTCCTGCTACGTAGTGCCTTCCAGATATGTTGAACTGTAGCACCAGATTGTCCACACAGCAATGGTTTCGGATTACTGTGCATAACCAGTTTATTCTGTTGTGTCTTGATAAAAAAAAGTTCTACTGTGCATTTTGGGACTTTCCTTGCCTTGATAACATTTTTTTTCCTTTCTGCCAGCTTTTTGGAGTGTTTTGGGCTGCATACAGTGCTGCTTCCTTATTAGTCGGTGAAGAATTTAAAACCAAGAAGCCTCTTCTGATTTATCCCATCTTTTTATTGTACATTTATTTTCTGTCTTTATATACTGGGGTGTGACCAAAATTGCTAGATTCAAACAAGGACATTTTGATCACCATGAAGACTGAACTGTTGATGGATAGAAAAAGCAAGTGACTGTATCCTACCAGATGGACGAAGTTTCAGTAGTATCCTTAAGTACATCTGTGTATTATTATTTAAGCATTTTTAATTATATTACAGATTTATACCAGAGTTTTAAGTTTGTTAGATTTTTAATGAATACGGATGGTAACATTTTGAAATGTATTATTTGAAGAAACTTATTACTTGTGCCAAAAGCACGAGGTCCATATGATATGTAAACTGTCATGGAACTTGAAAAAAGTGATGAGTGATCATTTGAAACTATAGTTCCCATAAATGTATTCATCAGCCAATCCTCATCGTTCCTATATTTTAATCTTGTTCAATCTTGATTTGGCTATTGAGTTATCAATTCTGATTTAAAGTTTTATGTTGATCAAAGATTGGTTTAGGAAATTCCATCGTAAAGGGTATTTATGGTTGTCATTACTATCACATGAAATATTTGAAGTAATATTTAGTAGTATTTGAAGTAATTCTTTTTTTAAAAAAAATTCAACTGTAAACATGTCATAGTAAAATATTGCTTTACAAAGCTGATTTTGAAATCTTTCAGAAAAAACTTTTTTTTATCTGCAGCTTTATGAAAGTGGTAAGTGGAAAAAAAAGTTTAAATAAATAGTGTGATTCTGAAAAAAATCTTCAATAGAATAAACATTGCTTTCTTCAAAATTGAACTTGTTTTATAACACTTGGTTTTGCTGTTTATGTAAACTGGTTTTGGGGTTGGTAAAATTGTTAGCCACAAAGTTGCATTTGGAATTTGATTATCAAGTTTAATATGAATTGACATTGAAATGGTTCTTTAATATAATTGTATGTTAGTTACAAATGAAAAAGACATTCTGCATTATAAGGATTTTCATAGCAACTTTATCATTTGCATATATTTAATCTACTCTGCTTATTCAGATAAGCAGAAATAGACATACAATTTTTGGGGGGTCAAATTGGCAATCAAAGGCATAAATTGCATTGAGTTGCTCATCCAAATAGAGACAATTACTTTTGCATTTTTTGAATTTGAATTTTTGGATGTGCATTGACATCTCACTGCACTTAAATAACAAAAAGCCAGGAGACTTGGAAAAAAAGGAACTATATACTTTGGAAAATTGTTAATATATCACCATATTGTTTTTCAGCAATTCTAAACATTTTCATATGGATTAAATTTGATTCTATTTGAATAAGTACAACAATTATGCATTGTTTAATAGAAGAATAAGTAACTACGAACTACTCTGGCTATCCGTTGATTTTACTGACAAATTAAATGGTCAATTTCTGCTAATTTTGCAAGTCGAGTAGTATATTTTTATCATTAAGCAGATAAAGTTTAGACTTAACATTCTCTTATTTTGATGGAACTTAATTTCAAGTTATCAGCATTTAGGAAAATACGGTAACTTAAATCCATTCCCGATGTTAGAATTTATTAAACAGCGCATCCACAAAATCTGGTTGCTTTTCTCAGAATGATAAAAGGAGCATCACACTGCAAGCCCCAACACTTTGGGGCATGTGTGCAATGCATGATGTAAGGAGTGTCATGAAACTGGGTGAGGCTTGTGCTGTAATCCTGTTTTCATCAGTCTTTCCTTCTACACCCCCTTCATGTCATTGGACCCATTTTTATGAATATATTCTTGGAAATCAAAGCCAGGAATAAAACAAAAAGGCTTTAAAATGTGCCTTCTATTAGTTCCCCCTCTACAGAATTATAAAAATTGAAGAATAACAAGTTATATCTACTTTTCATATGAAGCGATGCCTGTACTTACAAAAGCTCTGAAAGTACTACTTTCTACTTAAAAATAGCCTGCACTTTTCTGTGTAATAGCAATAGCACTTAGACTTATATACCACTTCACAATGCCCTCTAGGCAGTTTACAGAGTCAGCATATTCCCCCAACAATCTGGGTCCTCATTTTACCGACCTCGGAAAGATGGAAGGCTGTGTCAACCTTGAGTCTGGTGAGATTCGAACTGCCAAATTGCAGTCAGCTGGCAGTCAGCAGTAGTCTGTAGTACTTCATTCTAACCATTGCGCCACTTGGGCTCTTAATAATCATCATTATTAATGATCATTTTCAGAACCATGTATTATTAAATGGTCTCTAGACTGTGCAATTCTATGGTAGACTTCGATTTACAAGAAAAATATATTGTGTATGAAACACTACAATATTTCTGCTTAAAATATAATTGTAATATTTTAGTTTCATCTACCCTTTTTAAATCTTAATAATCAAATTCAGCTTTAAAGCAGATAGCTAACACAGATATATGGCAATCCAGGCAATCTCAGATTTCCCATATTTAATGCCCTGAACATATGCTGGGCTAAAGTCTCTATCCACTCTGTCCAGCATGATCTCAAAACTGGCTCATGTAATCAGCCAATCATCAGAAGCATACTTATGGTAAATAGAAAAAATGTGTTTGGTACAAATGCTAATTCATTAAAATAGTTGTCTTAATTGATTAGAAATTGATTTGGATTAAAGTATATATTAGGATGTAACAATGTTTTCTGTAAACTTAAGCAGGACCCATTATGTTTCTAAGGTTCAATATCATTTAAATATGCTGTATAAAAGAAGTTTTGTCAACAGTTTCCCAGTGGATTAAACTATTTATAGTAGTGCATCAACTCCTACTTGTAAATACATGTATTTTATACAAAATGGAATTCAGTTTGTTTGCACAATACATATAAATCTTCTGTATAATATCTAATCCAAAAGATAAATACCCATATTTCATATGTTTAAGATGTGTTTATAAGAATGTAAATAAATTTTTAGGATTACTGAAATACAAGCTTTTGTCATCTGAAAACGTGAAAATAATTACAAGGTTTTCATTTTATAGCTTTCCGTCAGCTAAAGTCATGGAATATGTGAGTTTGATACAGCCTATTTACAGTCACGTTTCATCTACTGAATGTTGTAACCTGAGAAAACTAATTCTGCTATACACATACTTTTCTCTGCAGTAGGTGCTCATTTTAAGTGAAATCATAAGTTTCTTTTTTAAAATTTTGAGGTTAATTCTACTTTTCTTTCAATTTCACATTTAGTTTTAAAGAAAATGTTTCCTTATGTGGCTTACTTTTGTCCTCCCCCCTCCAAAAGTACCCATTTTGAAAGTAGCATTACACAATAGACTTGTACTGTATTTAAAAGAACAATAACTTTTTAGTACATTTATATGCTACCTGACTCCTAGTACACTTTTCTGTTGGCACTTTTCTGTTATCTTATTTTGCAAATTGGCTTACTCTTTGTCATTGGTGCTGTAGTCACTTTTCATTTGGATTACTATAATGCAGCTGGTCCAAAATGCAATAGCAGGCATAGTTCTTAGTGCTTATGATTTGCTTGATTTACACCACTATTGTGTGAGCTGGATTGCTCCCATTTCCTTTCTGGGTGCAATCTGAGGGACTTGTTATCACCTACACAGGGCCATGTTATTTGTGGGACTACCTGTACCTAAGGATCTCTGCTCCTTCTACTAAGTCAGGTATGGTAGATGCACTCCAGGTCCTTTCCCTTAAAGCTGCCATCTGATGGGACCTTAGAAATGTGCCTTCTCTATAACCATCCCAGCCTTTTGGAATAACCTCCCAACTGAGAGTTGAGGGGACCTATCATTTTAGCCAACTAGAATGATGTGAAGATCAAGTTCTTATCTACTTTAATACCTGTTTCAGATTTTCAAGCTTTCTGTATTTTAGCTGAATACCTCTAGAACTCTTGAATATTGTGGGATATTTGCATGGTAAACTTATCATTAAATAGACATAATGGTGCCTATAAGAAAGAAACTAGTAATGTTTCTTTATTCTTAAGCTTCTTTCCTCAATATTAAACGGAATGCTTCTGAGCTTGTATCAATACACAAATAAATAAATGTATTTGAATATTCTCATACCTTGAAAATATGTTGCTAGAAAAAGGCTAGGCTTTGTAAAGTTGAAATACAGGATTGTTGAAAGTAGATAGCCTAAGTCTGTTGATCAGGGCTGTCAAACTCACGGCCCCTGGGCCAGATGCATTACATGCTGGCCACACTCACACCCAGTTTAGCAAAGGGGGAAAAAGTCCCCATACGTCACGTGGTACCACCATGACGTGAATTTGACAGCCCTGCTGTTGATTCTTTTGAATGTCTCAATAGTTTCTGCTAACACAGACCATAGTATCCTTCAGGCTGTCTAGACTTCAGGCTGTGTAGACACTTCATTTCAGAGGTTTTGAACTTTCTGGCCAGACTAGGCTTGGAAGTGGTGATTAGTGCTGTTCACCACTATGACAACTGCTGTACAATACTCTGATTATATCATTTCAGATAATGAAAGTTCTGCATTCAGTCATTTCTGCATTCTGTGGCCTGATGGACATCATTCTACCATGACTGTCTCTTGGTTACTGCTTCTGATTTCATGTAAGCTCATGCTTATATCATTAGCAATGGTATCTTGGATCTTGTCTTCTGTTGGCCTCTCTTTCAATTACATTCATATTTTTGTAAGCATCAAAGTTTTCTCCATTGACTATTGCCTTTGCATTATGTATCCAAAGACCATAGCTTCATTAGTGCTTCCAATGAACAATGTGATTTTTATTTCCTCCAATATTAAATGATTTGTTCTTTTTGTAATTGGTAGTATGTTCAGCTATTTTCTTCAGCACAATTCAAAGGCATCAGTTTTTCTTCAACCCTCCAAATGGTCTAGCTTTCACAGCCAATTGTTAAGGCTAACATATCTTGGCTGCAAAAATCCAGGTTACCACTAGATAGCAGCAAAATGACAGAGAAAACTAACTCTTTGACATCTTGTGGTATGCAGATTATTAGACAGAATACAATTATTTTCTTGTATCCATTCAAAATATTGCTATCAAATGGCTCAAACAGCTGAAGACCTCATTATTTCCTTGGAAATAGAAAAAAGTAAGGGAAATAGAAGAGCAACTCGAAAGTAGAAGTTCCAGAACTTAAACAGAAGTCCAAGTGTCTTTTTAAACGCACCAAAGTGGGATTTACTATTTACTTCCAATATGTGAAAATGCAGTGGTATTATCTCATTATCCTAATAGACAATCAGGCTGTGGCTGTGAAAATAAATGCTATAAATCCTCTCCCGTTTGGATCCACAATAAACTTATATTAAGCATTACAGAGACCCAAAACCAATGAGAATCAAGAAGCGGTCTGCTTCTTGATTCTCGTCATCGTCAAGCGGTCCTCGTCATCTCCAGCAATCGAGACGTTTGTTTTCATAATACATTCAGGAGGCTCCAAATTTTGAAGGCTGCCAAAAATTTGCAAATCGGTTTTCTCTCCAAATCTGAAAAGGAACCTGGGTTTGGTTTGGTTTTTCTTTCTTCTTCTTTCCAGTAGTTCTATTCCGTCAGTTCACGAAATAAATATATCCACCACTTCAACAGCCATTAAAAGCAGGGCGGAGACATCCGTGACTACGGAGGCAGGAATGGGCAGCTTCTGCTGGTCAGGTGACTTAAAGCGAGCTCTTCTCTAGGAATCGCCTCAGGAGGCGAAAGGGCGCATGTCAACTCTCCTTCCGCCCTTTCACTTCGAACATGCACTGAACATTTGAGAAGCGGTTTGTTAGCGGCACTCTGCTTCCGGCGCAGTTACGTCACTTCCTGCGGACGCCGACGCTCAGCTCCCTCTCCTTTTCTCTCTCTCTCACTCACTCTCTTCCCCTCTCCCTTTTTCCCTCCCCCTTTCTCCGGACCCGGATGCTGACTGGTGGCGGCGGCGGCTCCTCTCGGGACTGTCACTGAGCGGCTCCGCCGGGCCTCTTGTCCTGCGCGATGGCGGCGGAGGAGGCCGGGGGAGCGTCTTGTTCCTCGGGGCCGGTGTCGACCGGGCCGGGGCCGGGTCCAGGACCTGGTCCAGGACCGGGGCCGGGTCCAGGCCCCTGCGAGTGGTTGCTGCTGCGGGACGGCTGCCTGCGTTGCGACGCCGACGGGCTTTGCAGCCTGTGTTACCACCCGGCGCTCAACGCCATCCTGGCCGTGACCGCCCGCGGCGCCATCAAAGTCATCGACGGCACCTCAGGAGCTACGCTGCAGGCGTCGGCGCTCAACGGTGAGGGGGGGTCCGGGTCAGAGGCCGGTCCAAAACGGGACCCCCGTGGGTGGCGGGAGGTGGGGGGAACGAGTGGCAAGCGGGCGCCGCGGATTTGTGTAGAGAGAGCGGGCGGCGTTTTGGGAAGGAAAGCCCGCCGTATCCCCTCGCCTCTTCTCTCCCGCTCGCCGTGGCTTTTCCATCTGTCCCGGGTGTGTGTGTGTGTGTGTGTGAATGTGACGGTTGGGCTTCGGGGCCTGGAAGTCCGTTTGCTTGCTGACCAGAGCGCGAAGTCGAGCCGGTTTCTTTCTTTCTCTTGAGCACCCGCCGCTTTTCTTCTTTCGAATTGTGACTCGGGAGGACGTAGAGCCGAAGCCAATAAAGAAAGGCCGGCCGAGTTGCTCGCTTGGAGGAGGAGGAGGAGAACAGAACTGGAAGTCCAAAGTTGCCTTTCTGTACCGGCCCCCTTCCTTGAACGGCTCCCTACTTTCTTTTTCCCACTTCGCAAACGGTTTATTTTAACGCAGAGTTCCTCAGCCCGATGTGCTCCGGAAATGCTAGACCTCAGGTCCCACCGCTGCCATTCCACATGGCAGTGCTGAAAGGAAGGGCGAAGTTGTCCCAAGAGTGACAGAATCCCAGTTCTGGAAAACTATTTCAAATTCCGATTTATTCCCCCCCCCCCCAAACTATGACTTTACCAATTGTTAAGAGAGAAGGAGGGAAAGGTTGACCAAAATAAGTTTCTTCGGAATGCGTTGTTAGAAATGGGTATATCCATGTAGTAGAATTTGGTGCTTTACAAACATGTGTGTCAATATGCTGTAATTTACCCAAATGTTCTACAGTGTGTATAATATGCACAGGTACAGATTGAACATAACCTTCGCTTGAATAACCTATTGGTAATAACACTGAAAGTATTACTGTACTAAAAATTCAGACACCCCTTAACTAGATTTGACAACCGTTGATTTAAAACATCAATTTTGGTATTAAATTATTAAAAATGTTACAACTAAGCAGATTTCTGCTTTTCCTATAATGCTACTTCGAAGTGGAATATAGCAACATGTTGAAGTAATGTTTTACATTATTACCCTCTATAGAATTTTGTTATATTGGTCAATTTTAAAAAATACAATATATTTCAACATTTGAAAAATGTGTTTAAAACAATGTTATCATTTTTTAGTACGCATTGTGTTTTGTGAAGGTTGTGATAGGGTTTTTTTTAAAGAATAGTTGGTAAGGCTAAAGATATTTATAGTGAGAACCAAAAAATATCCGGGATAAGGAAGATTTTGTGTAAAAATAATTTAAAAGGTAGAATATGATTATAGAACACTAAGTGTTATGGTCATATGAATTATGCTTTATTTACGTACTTGTTTTAAATGCCACTTTTCTGTTTCAAATAAATAATTGAGACTTTACAAGTTAAAACAGCATAAAACATAGAAAAGAAAAATAGTTAAATCACAAATAATAAACAATGTTAAAGGCCTCCATAAAGAGAGTGTTCTAAAGGCAAAGAAAGTGAAGCGACAAAAAAAGCTCTCTTTACTGTAGGAAGGCCTCTGAAAGCAAGGCTATCATCTCCTATAGATCTAAGAGGAAAATCTTATGTTAGTCAGATCATAATCTTTTTTGGGATGTTGGTAATTAGCACTAATGTCTTTAGTCATACTTGAAAATCATTTGAGAACCAATGCAGATTTTTCATTATTAAATTATGGGGCATCTGCATTCTGCAGGGTCATCAATAGCATCAAAATAGAGTTTCCCTTTGTTTATGTGTATATGTTGCATGTTAAAAGGGGCAGGTTTTTGATTATCCAGTTGTGCCCACTATTTATATGCTGCTTACTGTCAACCTGTAACTATTCCTATTGTGTTATCTGGGTAATTTTGTAGCAGTTAGTAGTCTAATTATTATAGTTTATATTAATTGCAATTTCCAAATAGTTTTTAAGAGTACTCCTATAAAGAGTGGAGTATACTGCAGTTACAGGTAGCCTTCAACTAATAACAGTTCATTTAGTGACCATTCAAACTTATACCATTACTGAAAAAGTGACTTATGATTGTTTTTCACACTTATGACCATTGAATCATACCCAGGTGATGAACATTCAGAAGCTTGACAACTGACTCATATTTATGACGATCGCAGTGACCTGGGATCATGTGATTGTCTTTTGCCACCTTCTGACAAGCATAGTCAATGGGGAAGACAGATTAACTTAATCTTGTTACTAACTTAACTGCAGTGAATTTCTTAACTGTGGCTAGGGTTATAAACAGGGCAAAACTCGCTTAACAGAAATTTTGGGCTCAATTGTGGTTGTAAGTAGAGGACTGCCTGTAATCAAACTGGGATATAATTAAATAAATGGTCAGATTACATCAATTGGTTCAATTGATATAATTTTTTAAAATGTGATTCTTCTGCAGCCACAGTCAAGAAAACTGGTAAGAGTTGAGAATAAAAAAATACATTGTATGCCTATTATTTGAGTTAGACTAGTGGTTCATCATCATCATTACCTTATCAAAAAAATCTCTTTTGAATTTAAGTAGTGAATTTCAATTTGTTTTCTTTCATTCAGCTCATCAATGTAAGCAATGGTCAAGTATAATGATTGTTTCCTTGAAATGAAATGGAAAATATTTTAGAGCCATATATTATAAAAATAATAATAGTATTTCAGACCAAATGTGAATGACCTACACAAGTAGTTTCATGTAAACATGAACAGCATACAGGAAAAGATGGAATCCTGTGGAACAGCATAGGTTAGTGATTAGGTATAGAGCTGAAGACTCTTGCATCAGGATATGGCTTGACAGGAGGGGCCAGAATCATTGCAAATCATTTCCCTCAAGGTGCAGGTTTATGAGATCATCTAGAACAGTGTTTTTCAACCAGTGTTCCGCGGCACACTAGTGTGCCGCGAGAGGTTGCCTGGTGTGCCGTGGGAAA
>JANHFQ010004625.1:269567-281390 GCA_032468035.1 Aparallactus werneri
GGTAATCTCTGAGATGCTCTTCTGGACCTTGGACTGCTTCCATTTCTTCTTCTATCTGCCAGGGAGTAATGGGACCAGATGCCATGAACTTATGATCATTGTTTAATGTTGATGCAATGGGCATGAATTTAGGCAGACTCAGAGACACAATGGAGAACTGGGTTGCCTGGCATGCTATGGTCCATGGGGTCATGAAGACTGGGTGACTGAATAACAATTTCAAATAAGCTAATTTACAGAATGCATCAAAATCCCAGGACCCATGCCTGCCATAAAATTGAAATTTGGTGAATTTTAAAAACATTTTATGACATAATCCTAAAACATTTATGACATAAAACAGAAATGTTCATAAAACATTTTCTCTGCTGATGTTTGACTGTGCTGTACAGTACAACATGGGTTAGTTTCAAGCCAGATATATGTATCTCTGAACATCCCAAAGGTGCTTTTCAAAAAGCAACTGGACTTTCTTTGTTTTTTCCTTGAAGACATTTTGCTTCTCATCCAAGAAACTTCAGAACTGAAGAAGCCTTTTGGATGAGAAGTGAAATAACTCCAAGGTTGATAACCATGACTTGGGTGACTGAGAATCTCCATAGACATATTTATTTATTTATTTATTTATTAGTAAAATTTATAGGCCGCCCAACTCCCATGGGACTCATACATCTCTGAATGTATTCCAGCTTTTCTAGTAAAGGCTCTTATCACTGTTGGATACATTGAGGAATCTTGTAGGAAATATCTCTGAAAGGATGGTCCAAGGGGTTACATGTTGTCTAGTTCTGGTATTAAAGTTCAAACTAATTTAGGACCATATAAAAGTGGGTCTCGTTCCAAGTGTTTTATGCCAAATGCTGTGATATGAGGACTCTTTCAGAAATACAATGAATAATAGTCATTAAATCCCAAGGACATCTCTATTGTGACAAATTCCACCTTCTCCCTAATTCCAGTTCACTCATGGCTCTAACTTTCAAAAGTATTCTAAATAGTCAACATATCATAGCCCTTTAGAAACGATGATTTTCTTGTAACTGATAATTAGAATATTCATCTAAACCACTCAGCAGCGTTTTTCCTGGAATGTTGAATAAAAGATATTAAACTTGTGAGTAATTATATGCTGTCAAGGTGTTTATCAACTCTTAAAGACTGCGTATGTAGATTTTTTTCCATGTTGATCTGTCTCTAATCTGATTTCCCAAGTTTTCCAACAGCGCACTTATTGGCACTATAACTGAGTCCATACACCTTGCTGCTGATAATCCTCTTCTTTTTCCTTCCACTCTTCCCAGCATTCTTCAGAGAGCTAGGTTTTTCCAATAATGTGCCTGAAATAAGATAATTTGAATCTGATTATATCTGCCTTGAATGGGAACTTAGGGTTCACTTGTTCAATTATTCTTTGTTTTCTTAGATGTTCACGATATTCTCAGGAGTCTTTTTCAACAATAATGTTCAAAAGCAGCAGTGCTATTTTTCTCCTGCCAACAGTGTAATATTCTCAAGAAGGTGCAACCTCAGTTAATTATGGGCCCAGATTAGTAGTCTGGAGCTACTACCTGTTGAGGCATCATTTTAAGAATTTGATTCTTAATATTCAATGGTCAGATTATTATAAAGATCAGTGGGTCAAATTAATTAAACAACAAGTGCTTTTGATCCAGCAAACTCTGTAACAGTTTCCTTCCACCTATCCAAGCATCATGAACTTCTCAAGACAGCTGGTTTTCTCATGTGTCCAGAATATAACCTAAGCCTGGTCATTTGTTTCAGTGAGAACTTTAACTGATTAGTTCTGTGATCCATTTGTTTGATTTCTTACCAATCCATTGTATTTTCAACAGTCCTTTCCAATACCAGAATCAGAATCAGAATACTTTATTGGCCAAGTGTGATTAGACACATAAGGAATTTGTCTTGGTGCAAGGGAAGAATGTAGTACATAAGGGAAGAATGATAGTAATATAGTAAGAAGTTCAAACATATCAGTGCTCTTTTTTTCCTAGTTTTTTTAAAGTCCAGCTTTTACTTTCGTAGAGAGAAGAACCATTGATTAAAAGATTCTGATCTTTGTAGGTATATAGACACATCATGGCATTTGAATATCTTTCCATAGTCTTCCTGACTGCTGTAGTGAGTGCAAGTATTATGTGTAAGCACATATAATTTAAAAATCTTGATTCAAATTTATTTTGCTAGAAGTGTGTGTGAGTGTGCCATGCGTGTGCAGGTATGCCACTTTAAGTCACTTTAAGACTTCTTGAGACTGCCTGGAAAAAAAGTAAACATTCTAAATTGATCATAACTATTGTCAAGTCCAAATGCTAATCTGAAGAGACATTTAATTGTACCTGATACTTTGACAAGGATTGACAAATAACTTGCTACGATCTTTACTGATTTCTGTTTTTCATTACTTGTCTTCGACTTCCTTTCAAAAATATTCATTAAAAATGTATGTGCCCTATACTGTCCTTTCTCCTATATATGCATCTTTGCCCAAGCACTGCGTGTTCATTGTTCACTTCTGCTGTTATAATCTTCTGTTTTTCTTTTCGTTTACTTCAGTCCTATTAGCTTTTGTCAGTTTTTTATGTCCAATTACTATATGTATCCTTATTCCATATCCCTTTGTTTGCATCCGATGTCCAAATATAGGTCTCCTTGCATTTCAGAGAAATAAAACTCTTTTTGTCTTCTTAATATCCTTTCATAAGTCTGAGCATTTGGCCAGTCTCCCAAGCATTAATTTAGTTTTTAGCAATATACAGTACATGTTTTAAATTAAAAATGCGTCCTTATGGTGGATTAAAACTTTGGCTTCAGCTTAGAAGTTAGGTTCAACCTACCTGTTCGTTGGACTTAGTTTTTCATCTGTTTAATGTCCTATTTCCTGTTTTAGAAATTAGAGTTATATCAGATATTAAACAGTAATAAAGGACAACTGCCTTGTTATATTGTCACATTTAGTATTCAAAGACATTACATTTTTTCAAAGATTATTTACTCAAATATTAATGATGTTTTTTTATAATTAAAATGTTCTTTAAAATACAAGCAAAATAAGAAAGGCAATGGCATGGACAATAATTCTTTAAATGATTGGTTTAGTGGGCACATGGAATAGGAAAACAGTGTGGTTTATGTACATTTAACAGTACAGTGCTTTCTTTAGAAAAATTATAAATAAATCCCATTGGTTTCGTTATGGTCCCTCCCAATAAGTATTGCAGTCCAAGAGACACTTTAAAACTGTAAAAATGTTTATTTAGATCAATTAAGTGGAATTTTAAGTAAATGCATGACAGATTTCCCCAGGCTATTGGCCATGGAGAATATATTGTTTAGAACCAATATAATACCATAATACTTTAAAACCATCTGTTTTTAAATCATACATGATCAAATTTCAATTTCTCAATGTATTTCGTTCAAGTATTCTGTTGAAGTCAGACTTCTATAGCAGATTGCAAATGCTGTGTCTTCCTCAAACCATGATTTCTTTTTTTAATGAAAATTGCCCTTGAAATAACAATTTGCAATACAAACATTGTTTTACAATTACATGTTGTAATAGAGTGTAGCTTATAAGCATGGATATAAATTAATACCTACAAGCATTATATTGCAGTACCTGACAGAATTGTCAGCAGTATAAGAAATAAAAGTATCATGGAAGCTAATCAATGATTTTATTTAGTTATAATATGGTGCTTAACAATGTTCTTCTTTCTACATTTCATATATTATTGTATAAATTTTAGCACTTAATAATAGTAGAAAGTGCACTGGATTCCAACCCAGATGTTATTTAAATGAATCCAGAGCTTAATGGGGATCAGGTAAATAAAACAAATAGGTTTCATGGCACCATTATCTTTATTTGTAACCTGATTATATTATCAATGTCTCCCATGTTCACTGGCAGAAGAACACTGTATGCATTTTGACACTCATCAGTTAGAAGTTGAATACTGTTTTCATTTACATATAATAAGCTTAATTAGATTCAAAGATATATTTTGTGGTCAGTGGTGCTGGGCCTTTAACTGGGCAGTTCTGTCTGGAATGTATATTTTCTTTTGAGGCTTTGTTTCCTGTTGGATAGAGTTCACTGATCCTATTTGTCATTGCTGGCCTTTGCACTATGTGCTTTTCCAGATTTCTAGAAAACCGTCAAAGTGTTGTGTAGATATACACAAAAATTATTACAAATAGATTGAGCACTGTTCCAATTATTCCCAACAGAGCTAAAACAGATTCCTCTTTTTCCTCACTTTCTTCTTGCCTTTTTACATCTTCTAGCGTTGTAATGGCAGCGCTCCTCATTTTTTCTGCAAAGACCTTCACCAGTGTTTGGACTGCTGGCTAGAAAGAAGGGAAAAAATTACTTACTTTGTAGATCCTCCCTCCGCTTCACACACACACACACACACACACACACATCCAACATGTACATAACCCACATATTAGTGCACATGTATTCTATTTTGTTTTTTTCATAGTAAAATAAGAGAAATTTATAGTTCATTCCAATCTAATTTTAATTTCTGAACTGAATAGTTTTTCCCCCCAGAGTCTGCACCTGTACTTTACATAGTAAACATATATGGCTTACTGAAAAACAGATAAACAGGAAATAGACCAGTAGTTAAATTAGTATAGTATATGTTGATATGTCAATAAGCAAGTTTGATCCCATAGCCCAAATTAGGTTAGTCTTTTATATAAAAGGTAGAGTGGTTTTAGTGGATTTTATATGTAAAAAAACTGCATGTAGACTGGAAAGAAAAAAAGAGAAAATTGTATAAATGTTGCCATGAAGTGTGGCAACAGATAGCACGATGGTGTTAGGAAGATTTTGAAGAAGTGCTGTATATACAATTTATGGTAGATACCAGCTATTGTCTTTTGTTTCCTTTTTGTTTTGTGGTGGCTAATATAAATTTAATGTGATTTTTGTTGCATGGTTCATCTTATAATATTTTGGGGTCAAAAATGAAGATGTATTTATTCTGGGATTTGCAATTTGTTGTATTTAAATGTTACTCTGTTGGGGGAAAAAAATATTGTCAGTCTAATCTGAATGGCATGCCAGACAGTTTACACACAATATCCAGAAAGGCATATAACTGAATGCCTATTGAAATTACATGTTTTTGAATATTTTAATTACATTTAAAATTAAAGTGATTGCAGCAATAAAAAATTAATAAACTAATTTATGCTTAAAGATTTATAAAAGCCTCTCTTACCCTACATTGCATCAGGAATAAAATCTCATCAGACATGCTGCTTACTCCTCACTGCAGTGGAAAAACAGCCTTATCTTCATGGAGGGCTGTTCCTTTCAGTCAGAGCAGAAATTGTATACATGCATGAACAATTTCTTGATAAATTAGGCTGCAGATGCAATAATGTTATAATATCTTCCAAGGAATGCAGGCCTTATGTCGATTATCCATTGAAACAATATTACGTTTGGAAGGAAAACCCTGTTCTTCTTATCCAGGTTGTATGTTTGTTCCCCTTTTCAGTTTTTTGAATCTTCGATCAGATGAAACACATTCTGTACCAACCGTGGATACACTGCTGAGGCTTCCAGTTAAAATTTAATCTCCCACTCTTTGTCATATGCATGTAGCTGTTAACCCAAGACATTCCAGAGGCATGTTTTGGTAGTGTGCTCTCAATCTTGTTAATTCTCTGAAGACGTTTCCTTCGTGTTGCTGAGTTGTAAATCCAAATGTAGTAGATGCAGTTACGTTGCCCTATTTATATTTTTATCCAGAAGGAACAAAGTTAGTTGTTTTGCGACAAGGATAGGAGTATTACACACCTGCATTCAGAGCATCTGACAAATAATCCCAAGGCATTCTTCAGAGCATTGCATAACTTAGCAGCCAGTCAGATCTGAGGAGTGGAATGTCAGTGGCTTCAGTTGCATATGGTAGTGAGTGGTGACATTGATTAAACATGCAGTTGGCACTTGCTGAATAAAGAACAGCTACAAGTCCCCCTTGCAGACAATGAGTTGCATAACAATGCATGATGGTTCTGCTGTTTCATTGTCAGGCTAGGCACATTTTAATCCAGCAACACTTGTAAAAGTGTGCTGTGTAGAAGGAAGCCAAACTGACAAAGTACTATGCTACAAATAACAACCTTAAGTCATTTAAGCAGCAACAGGGTTTTCGGTTCTTTTGCTTTTGAGCTCTTTTTCATTTCAACAGCTTTTGGTAGACTGTTGATTCAAAATGGAACTGTCGTTTTGAAATCTATTCATTCCCCTCCTGTTCTCTCTTTGAAGAATACAGGTCAGTGTGAAAATAACACCATGTACAAAAGAAATGTTCCCAGCTTTTTGTCATAGGAAGTAATTATCTGATATTCTGAGCAGGAATTACAGATCTGTGCTAATGCAATTTAGTGTATTGAGTTGTGGGTAATACCTTTTTCAGATAAAAGCAGAATGCATACTTTCTTAACTGGCAGGTATTTCATTATTAAGAAATTGGTAAACAATGATTTTGGATGAAAACAATTTTTGCTTGATAATGCATGTTTGCATTCTTTATCCATAGTTAGAAATTCTTTCTGTGAATGTCTTTTCACTAAATTTGTTTCAGGTAAATTGTGGTATTTTTATGGTATTTCTTTAAACTTTAAAAACCTCAGAGATATATTTAGCATAAAAGCAGAGCATATTACAGCACAAAGCCTGATTTGCAAGATGGTCTCTATCAGCATGGAAATAATTTTGAAATAATTTTGGAATTAGTATATACTAATTGTAGGGCTGTTTTGAGGAAAAGTTATTTGATTAACAAATTGCTTTGGTTATTACATAGCTTAGCGTAAAATATTTTCCAGTCGAAGACATCTGGGGGAGTGTGTTGATAAATACATTTATTGTTCACATGACTTTATATTATTTCAAAAATTCTATTATTATTCAACAAAAGTTATGTATTTTTAGACTGAGTTCTGCAACTTGACTCCACAAGTTGATTTCTGACTGAGTCTTGTTGATCTCTCACTGATTCTTGTCTGACCAGATACAATATCAACAACTGTTATATGTGTGGTATGTCTTTTAGAAATAATATTTTGCTACTCATTTGAAAATATTATTTTACAATAATCCAATAAAATTATACGCTGTAATAGAAGTAGATATTTATTAGCAACTTTGAGTATCTACGGTAGATCTGAATACCATTATTTTTCCTATGTATAAATGACAGTCTCCTATTTTTCTTACCACTTTTTTATAACTACTTTTGCCTATTCTTCTTTGAATGTTTTGCATTTTGAAACATTGTAATTTTTTAATATATGCAGGAAATATTAAGATCAACAGGCGCTTTTAGTATATGAACTATACAAAGTTCTTGATGCTACGGTATAAGAAACTAAAGTAGTGTTGGTTGTGGTCTTAACATTTCTGCATTATAGATATAACTTGAGGGCAATCAACTCAGTGTTCCACTATGTTACTTATATCAAATATAATTAATTTCTTTTCCATATTACAAAAGGTATCCTTACGTTTTCAAGAGGAGCCATCCTACAACTGGTTATTATGGTTTTGGGTTTTATGGAACATATACCACCAAGCAAGAAATATTCATTGTCATTAGAGGGTAATTCATAGTATGAAAAGCATATTGCCTTCCAATGGTTTTGAGGTATTTTAATCAGAGCATTTAAGGCATTATCTGAAGAAATTTGAAATGTTATTGGTCCTAACTTATTTTGATTTTTACGTTCATCAGCTTTTCTTTCCACAGGGTGATTTAACATGGGGATATTAATTAATTTGTTCTACATTTATAATAGAAAAATAAAAATAATTCACAAGGATTTGAATTATATTTTAATCCAAATGTTTTATTTAAAGAGTTAAAATTGGCTACGTAAAATAATCTATTGGAATTCAGCATTACGTTGGTAATAGTATTCCAAAACTGGTGCAGAATCTTGTTCAAAGGAAAGAAGAAACAAAATTTGGATTTAAATAAATTGTATTAATGAAAGCACTAACGTCACAAAATGTAGTTGCAAAATTTAGGTAGTATGGTTCAATAAGTCTTCTTAAAATACCATATATTAGAGGTTTTTAAAATCTTCTATTTTATTAAAATCCCTTTGAAAAATACTACGAGTTGTGAAAGTTTAAAATGAAGCATAATTATTCTTACACTTTTTCCTCACTTTAAATCTCAGCAGCTGCACATCATTATTAATTTAAATAGGATTAGAATTAATTGGCCATTTTCCAGAAAGTGATTTAGATGAATTTGAAGAGCAATATTAAATAAATAGTGGTGGCAAAAAGGAATCAATAAAGAAATGGTTATAGACAGAACTATGAATGTAAATAACAATTCATAAGAGCCCAATTCTTGATAGAAATTCATATTCTAAGAATTTAGTTTCATTTTTTTCCTTTTTGCTCATTTTTATGATGATGTGTCCAGTTATAACCAATGTTTCAAAGCGTGGGTAATATTTAATGAAATCTCAGAAACTAGAATTGTTGAGGGGTGCTTTGTATTTTTTCCTATGAAATGCCAGAAGCAGAAATAATTATGTAGAATAGAGTGGGGGGAAAAGTATGTGCCAAATATGAGCAAATATATTTACATTTTTATTAGAACTACATTGAACTACTAAGAACTACCAATATCTTAGACATCCTTGATTTTGTCTTAAGCTAATTGACTTTCTTCCCCAAAAGGTGAAATTAAATCATTTCTCCCATTAGGTACGGTAATTCAAATAAAGTAGAATTAACTTATTTAATCTTTTTTACCTGTAGGGATAAAAGTCTGTTTTCATATTGTTCTCACCTACTTTAATGTAGTGGAGCAGGGGGTCCCAATCCCCAGTCCATGGACTGGCACCGGTCCGTGGCATACCAGCAACCAGTCTGTGCAAACAGAATAGTTAATGTCTGGAATACCCTACCAGACTCCGTTGTTACAGCCTCCAACCCTCACAGCTTCAACCTCAATCTGTCCACTGTGGGCCTCACCCCTTTCCTAAGAAAGGGGACTGCATAAGCGCACCACCATGCCTACCATCCCTGTCTTAATGTTTCCATTTACCTATATATACTTCTTTGTTCATGTTTATGTCTATACCTATACTTGTTATCTTAAATATGATTGAGAAATAAATGAATATAAAATATATAATATAAGAAGAGGAAAAACACTACCTTAGCACCGAAAGAGCTAAAAAAACCATAAAGCTCCCTCAGCTGTGGAGTGAGGATGCTTTGAAGACAATGTAATGAGAACATACCATACAACAGCAGTAACCAGTTGCCAATTGGGGTATCTGTGTGCGTTGGGGATGAGCTCTAAAATGCTCAGTGCATAGTTAACTCCATGTAACAGGCCAAGTACTCAAGAGGACAAAAGTTCAGTCTATACTTCAAGCATGAATTTTCTCCCTTACTTTTCTGTATTTTACAATGCAGTTTTCTGCAGGGACCTTAATAACAGCATATGAAATAAATAAAAAAGCAAAGCTTATTACTTTTAAATCTAGAGAGGAAAAATAAATGGAAACATTAAGCATAATAAACTTGCCTGTATCTTAGCAACTGTACAGAGAATATCTCCCTGGTTTCTTACAGTTAGATGGTTATCAGTAGTTCATGCAAACAGACATTTCCATTTTAAAATTGAAAAGAATTTTTCATTGCTTTATAAGCTACCACTGAGTTTTGGATGCACTGTGGTGTTCTCTAGGTAATTTCCCCCCTCCACTCATAGACTCTTTATATTGATTAAATCCCCTCTGAAATACACCATGCTAACAACTCTAGGTTCCTATGCATCCCATGAAAATATTGGAGAAATCAATTTTCAGCTCAGAAAGGCACAAATATCCATTAGCATCTTCAAAATGGACAAGAAGATCAATAGTAACAATCCTAGGTTTCATTTTCATACAAACCAGTACTCTGTTGGTTTGAAAGCTTTTTTAAGCATAAATTCGAGGTACAAAATACAGAATATTAAAAGCAGCAAAACTGAATCTCTATATTTCTCGAGTACATAGTTCATGGCAACCAAGCCCTTTAAACTTCAAACAAAATTAAATGATACAGAATATAAATTAGTGAGTATTTTGAATATTTACAGAATGGAAGGAAGACTACAACTGATGATCTGAAATTCTCAGATGACAAAGATTCAACCTTATCCAAAGCATTATTAAGTCATTCTCCTGATAAGGCATGGGGAAATCTGTTAAACTCAGGATGAGGTTTTATAAAAATACAACATTAAAGAACATTGCTAACAGAATGTAGAGCTCTGTAAATCTTTGAAATGTGCTTTCCTTTTATGAAGACCTGAATGACACTCCCCAAAGCTTATTTGAAAAGCAAACTGACCCTGTTACTTCTAAAATTAAAATAAATTGTAGTACATTGGATTACTGTTACCATCAATAATATTTTGATCTAGTATTGTTATTTGATTAACTTGGGGTGCCTAATATAATTCTTGCAGACTCTAGAGTTCTTCCAGAGTTCTAGGAAAGCAAGCAGCAGAAAAACTGTCTCCCAACTCTTGAATCTTTCTTTGATCAATAGAAAAGACACAAGAATAGCAACAAAGTAGAATTTGTTTTCAGGATTTATAAGATTCAGCCACTATTGTCAACTAGACTAGAAAGGATCTTGCTTAGAGAAGCTGCTCAAATGCAGGGTTGGCTTTGTGTCCTTCAAGGTTACAAAATAAGTAGACATCAAAAGGATACAATGTTGCCTTTCTGGATGGATTGTCTAATTTATTTGCAGCAGGCAAATAAATTAAAATCCATATTGAATGGAGATTCCTTCAGCACATTTCTATCGAGTCTTCCTGTTTACAAATGAGATAATTCAAAGAGAAACTTGTATGACCCAATTGTGTTTCGAATTTACACACATTCCACCCAAAAAATCTGTTTATGGAATTTTATCAGAACCATGATGACACATGTTAGAAGTTATATTAAGTGGGGAATGACAATCACCATACTGTCACAGCTGAATGCAAAATATATGTTAGAATTCTTCATAATAAAGATGAAGGTGCTACTTTTCATCCTGACATTTAGATTAACTGACATACATTTAACCCTGATTGGGCCAAAGGACTGCATACAAAAACATCTTAACAAAGTAGTTTGACTTTGAGTTTTAGTTTAAAACAATCATAGTTATAATTATGTTTCTTGAATCAAGACCTTTTAATGTGATTTCTCCATAGTATTAGACTGAATATGTCGCAATATTGTATTTTCAAGTCAAACACTGGATTTCTTTACTGAAGGTAATAAATAAGCCTTAATATTACTGATATAAAACATGAAAACTTTAAAACAACTGAGAATTTTTCAAGCAGTTAAACCATCCCCTTCTTGTGCCTTGGAAGGGCAGGTTTCATCAAGATCTCAGTCTTGCCAAAGATACTTTATATTCTGCAGATGATTTCCTTCTTTGGTAAGGATGTGAAATAGTTTTTATTGAAGTAAGGAGGATTATTGAAATTTCAAAGTGTTCTCAGCTATAAAAATGATCAACACACAAATCTCCTGTTTTAAATACATAACCCTCTATTATGCAATTGCCTTTCTTCAAGCAATTTAACATCACTAACAATTCCACTGCCCTACAAAGAGACCTTGACTATATGTCTGAACTAGCTGATTACCCGGCGTTGCCCGTGATTTTTTTTGTGGGAATGCATTATTTTAAGGGGAAAATAAATGTTAGAAATGAGACAGGAGGTAGTGAAATGTGGAAAG
>JANHFQ010004625.1:339882-354783 GCA_032468035.1 Aparallactus werneri
GCCCAGCAGCCCCCCCCCCAAATTTCCCCCCCAAAAAAAACTGGCCAGTGCAATTTACCGGTTCTCCGAACTGCGCAAAATCCAACAAATGGTTCTCTCGAACCAGGCTGAACCGGCTGAAATCCACCCCTGATTTTATATTTAAACATCCAGTTTTTGTTCTCTCTCTCTTCTTTCTAAATCAATAAATAAGTAAGTAAACAAACAAACAAATAAATAAATCCCTTCTCACCCCGTGTGCATTATGTGTCTTCCTCAATCTTGGGTTCTCTACTAGAAGCCTGGGATTTTAAGGGTTCTGTGCAGAATCTTAGCTGTTCACTGCAGTTTTCTGGAGAAAACTGATGGTGTTCCTGGGATCTCTTGAAGCCACTCCCTTGGCTTAAGAGTTGCTGCTCATTGAATTAAAGGTTTTTCCTAAGGTCAATCGAAGGTGTTCTGAGATTGGTCTGTCTAGACCAGGGCGTCAAACTGGATTTCTTTGCGGGCCGGATCAGCACAGGCCGGCAGGGGCAGGAGCTGGGGATGGATGAGACAGATGCCTTCTGCAGCACCCTGCTGGCCAAAACGGGGTGGGGGGGGTGTCCACGTGAGGCTCCCCTTGGCCTCCTGCAGCACTCTGCTGGCTGTTTTTGGCCCTATTTTCGGCCCATTTTGGGCTGTTTTCGGGTCTTTTTCAGCATATTTTGGGCCATTTTTGGCTGGCAGATTGCTGCAAAAGGACATGGAGGGTGATAATGAGGTGTGGGGGGACTGCATGAAGCCCGTTTTAGCTGCCAGAGGCACTGCAGGCCAGTCCTTTGATTTTTCCAGGCCGGCCCCATGGGCCAGATTTAAGCACCCCCACAGGCCGGATCCTTACTTTGCCTTGTGTTTGACACCTCTGGTTTAGACCTTGAATCTTGGGTGACTGTTTTATCTCTGAGCAATTGGTGTTTTTAACGTCTGATATTGCTCCCAATGCTATTCTGAGCTGTACTCATGTACTGATCTGTATGGTCCTGTGACTTGGTGATTGTGATGCCTGTTAGGACTTCCCATGATGTGGGAAGGACGGTTGTCAGCTGGTAGTTGACAGAAACTGTTCCCTTCTGGAGGTTTTTCATGATCAGCACTGTTCTTCCTTATGTTAGCCTATCTGGGTGGAGCTTCTGCTAGTAGCTGGCTCACCTGTGCTGCTAGGTATTAATCCACTGCCGTTAGTTTTTTTAACTAGTAGATGTGAATCATGTTCAGCCCAGATGCTGCCCAGTTTTCGTGTTCTTGATCAGTTGGATGTCTGCCATTCTGATTGTGAGTGGTTCCTCTTCTGGGAGATTGCTGTGATCTGCTTTCAGGTCCTGCGGCCACTTTGACTGGTATTATGGGTCTTCTCTTTCTCCCATATGTTCTTCCGGTACTGTTCAGTTTCTTCTATTGGTGAGTTTGTTGTTACTGTGTTGTTGTACTGCAGTTGGATACACCTTGGATGGTTCTTTGAAGAACAGGGCATTTATCTTATTGGCCTCTGCTTCTCTAGTGTATCTCCTTAGTTCGGTAACCAGCGCTATCAGTCTTTGCTTAGCAGTCTCTAGGACTTTAGATGGAATCAGGTCCTTATATTTTTTTTCAGTAGGTTTGACTGTATCCTTAATTTCCACACCCTTCTGTAGTTCTACAAGTTGAGTAATTTAATTACTCTGAGTTGCTTTAATTTTAGCCTTTAACCTCATTTTCCAGGGATGTCCTGTACTGTTACATAACATACTGTTCTTGATCATATAACCAAGCATCTCTAGGGTTACAGCAGCAGTAGCATATACCACTTCATTGGTTTGAGTTATAGTGGGGCTCTGTTGGCATCTTCTTGCATACTGTCTGATGGTAGTTCTCCCCTGAGGTGGTAATCAGTTTTGAGGGTTGGCTGTAGCTAGTTTATCTAGGAACTTATACCTCAAAGGCAGCTGTGTTTTGTAATGAAGGGAAAGGAAGTGATGTTGGCTGCACAATATGTGGCTGCACATGTAGTTGTTGTTCCAGGTCATTTTGAGTCCGGTATGTAATATATAGTTGGTCTATCTCAAATTGTGAGAACAACTTGCTATTCACTGCTGGTGTTTTGAAGCATTGGTTAACTAGCTGTCTCTCCATTAGTGTGTTTGCAGGCCTTCTATCCTTCCCTCATATGTTTCATATATCCTCTCTCTCATTAGATTTTTACTGTTGTGGAATATAGAATGCTAATTCTATGAATTCAAGATTCATTTGTATAGTCCATGTATGCTTTGCTTCAGGAGCCCACATATTGTCAGATCGCCCTATTTTCCAAATGTCTGATGCAGAATTAATGTGGGTGGTGACTGAGCCTTATTCTCTTAGTTCAGGTCACTCTCAGGCAAAGTGTTAGGGGTTCTTAGCAAGATACCTACTGCCAAGGTAGGTACAACCCAGGATTTGAACCCCAGTCTCCTGCATCAAAGACTGGTGCTCTAACCACTAAACTATCCAGCTTTTGTGTGTGTGTGTGTGTGTGCACGTGTGTGTGTGCATACCCAATCCAGTTCCCCTTTAGATTTGAAAACAGATATAAAGCCACATGTTTTCTATTCTCTGTCTACAATAAGATTTTATTACTCTTTATCTTCTCTGTGTCCTTGACCAAATGCTTATAATTTTTAAAAAACCCTTTAAAAATAAATTGCGTTATTTCTGGGAAAACAGATTATTTGGAGATGAATTATATGCCTGTAATTCATCCACTCTTTTAAATTGATCTAAAAATAAGGCTTTTTTCATCTTCTTAAAGATGTGAACTTCATGTCAAGTGTTTAATTCTTAAGACCTTTTTTTTAATGCTGCTTCTGGTACAAATGATTGCATGTGGGTTTGAAGAAAAAACTATGCAGGAAAATAATGCCTTTTTTCAAGGTTGTCGGTTTTTTTGTGCAATAGAGCAGTGAAGAAGTTTTCAGTTATTGATTAAGACTGACATTGGAAATATTACATATGTTGAACAGATTCTATTTTTCTCTTCTTTCAGTTTTTCTCCTTTTCATTTCACCTTGATTGATGAAAATATGATTATATTTTACCACTGATATATTGGTCTCTTCTATGCTCAGAATTGTTTCCTAAATTAATATTTGCTCTGAGGTTAATGGTATTTGTCATTTTCTGAAACTAGGTTTAGAGAACCAACTTCAAACCAACTGCCAATTATCTTAGTCACTGTTTTTTGTCTCAAGAAATAAGGGTCTCCATCCTCTCATAAGAGAATTTTTTTTTTGCCCTTAAGCAAAAATATAAAATACATATTGGAAGGAGGCAGATGGAAATATGGATAAGTGTTAAATCATCTACTCAAATATTTAAAGTTATACTTATATAAAGTTATAATGGCCTGGGTCCGGTGTATTTGAGGGAACATCTGGCGCCGGCCTCCTGCCGTCTAGTCCGCTCCCATAGGGAGGGCCTGCTCCGGGAACCGATGGCCGTGGAATGCCGTTGGGCTGGGCCCAGGAGGAGAGCCTTTTCTGTGGGGGCGCCCACCTGCGGGGGCACCCACTATACGCAGGTGGAACCAGCTGCCCATGGACCTGCGTATGGCTCCTGACCTCCGCTCCTTTTGCAGGGATTTGAAAACTTGGTTGTTTGAATTGGTCGGCTCGGATTGAATGGGGGAGGGGGGTTTTAAAGGTATTATGGATTTTAGATTTTTATATTTTAAATTTAATTATGGGCTAAATTGTTTAATTCTTATTTTAATCTGTGTTGTTGAATTTTAATTGTGCCCTGTACATCGCCCTGAGTCCCAGGAGAAGGGCGGTATATAAATCAAATAAACATAAGCATAAACATATATAGAAAAATGGAGTGTGGATTTGAATAAGATGGTATTCAAACTAGGCCTTAGCAGGTCCTAAGGTGGTTTCAGACTTTATAGTCTTATAAATGCTGAGCATCAAAAGTTAAAACAGAAAATGAAGATTGTGTGTGTGTTGGGGGGGTGGGCCTCTTGGGTATTTATGTATCATCTTTCATAAGAGATTTGGAGGTTGCCAAACTGGGAAGTTTGTAGTTAAAACTTGGTGTATGAAAATGCAGATCAAGCAGGTCCGCTTTCAATTTAAACTTAGTTTATTTGCCTAGGGAGTAGTAAATCTGGTATGTATTTTTCTGCTTTTCGTTATGTTTTCTTCACATTCTGTTTCCTTAATCTTTCTTTTCTTTTTTTCCAGTTTTTGAAATTGAGACTTTATTCAACGATGATGAATGTTGGCATCTTGCTGTTCAATTTCATCTAGAATGTGCTTACACATTTTTGAATTATTACGAATATAAAAAAGCCAAAGAACATTTCCTTGCAGCTAAAGACATAACTAAGTTACAGATTGAGTTGACAGGTATGTTCTTTTACAAGTTCTTGAATATTAATCTTTAACTCTAACTGTGTCTATATCACTTGACAGTTTAAAAAAGAAAGAAAATGGCAAAACACTGAAGAGGGCAAAAATCTCTATAACACTTTTTGGTGTGGCTCTGAGAAATTCTCTCCATTAAAATTCTAGATTAGTTTCAACAGTTTACTAAAATTGCAGAAAAATTCTGAAAATCTGTGGAAGGCTTAAGTCTATTATATATGCAGGGAGATCTTCTATTGCTATCTTCTCCATGTGGTCTCTCAAATCTGTCTTGGAAACATTTTGGAGTAAATTTTGTGGCTATGTGAATTCTGTAATAGGAAGTGGCATTTCTCCATCCCTCCTGTATTGATTTGCTAAATTTGCATCTATCTTTCATCAAAAGATGGACCAATATACCAATAAAATATCAATAAAAGGCAAATATAACAAAACCAAAACAGACACAAGCGTTGCAAAAATTAATAAAAACAATGTATAGCAATCAATTTGCATACAGTTTCTTGGCTCATGATCTAATTTAAATGTGTTTAAATATTGTTGAGAGGAAGGTTGTTAAAAGACAGCTAGCTGGCCTCTTGACAAGGAAAATCCACCTTACATTTATAGAAGCTTTTGCTGAATCTAGACTTCTTTCATTAATGGAAGCGAACTATCCATCCCTTTGTTTGGAATGTAATAATTATGACTTCAAAATTGCAGATTTTCTATTTTTCCCCACTCTCTTTGATTGAACCCAGTATCTATTATGAAAATTCCAGCAGTATAATTAAAACACACCTATACAGAATCTGTTCTTTCTTGGTATTTTTCCAAAGATTAGCAAGTTTAATGAAGTCCCCATGACCCAGTTTATGCCGTTTATCTTCATTGACATGCAGGACATATACCCTGTCATAAGAGCAATATAATGTGCATTGCATATTTCTAGTAGACCTGAAGAAGAGGAATGCTATTGTGAAAAACACCTTTCAAATAATATTCCAGACACTTACCAAATTGCTGCACATGATGCTGACGATGTTGTATGCTCTGGTGTGAGAGTTTCGAAAAGTGTGGATACATAATTGTGTGCATTGCATTTGGCCATTGACAGCCATTCTGCACTTTAGGACTGCCTGATACAGAAGGAAAACAGCATTAAGGATAATAGCCAAAGAGTTTTTTTTTACAGGAAACAAAAAGAATATGTACATTTCTCTAAGGTGCAGTCCACAGGGAAGAAAAGATAGGAGAATGGAAAGGATTAGCATGCACAAGAGAAACTATGACAACATTATACCAATACATCCCATTAACCAGAAGATAGAGCTGGAAGGCTAGAGGTGTGAATTAAGTCTCAGGGGAACAAATGTTTTCCCCTCACCTATGCAAGTTCTGAGACTTGAATCCTCATTTGAAGAGCTCTCCATAGTCTCATCTATAGCAGAAGTTATAGAAGAGGTGTCATTGGTTCCAGTTTGTGCCTGATATGCCTCCTGCATTGCATACAGCCTGTCCCACCAGGCATTCTTGGCAGGGCTAACCTTGTGTTGTCAGTTGACCTTTTGGCAGAGAATAGAGGATTCATGGTTTATGAATCCAACTAAATGAGTTTCATTCTCTCCTAACAGAGTTCTTTTTTAAAGCTATCTGGAAGAAGAATAGCTTTAGCTGTGCAGAAATAATCACATTCTAGTAGATAGCGCTGTATTAATATAGAGCCCAAGCCATTGGAAGTAATTGTCCCATTGTATTTTGTCTTGTTCAGGGCCCATTTGGAATACCGTATATACTCGAGTATAAGCCGAGGTATTTAATTTCACCCATGAAAAATGGGAAAAGTTAGTGACTTGAGTATAAGCTGGGGCATCAATTTAGCCCCGAAATCAGCTGTTTTAGCTACCAATAAAAAATAAAAAAAATTAAAATAAAAAAAATTTAAAAATTTGGGGGCCTTCCCACTTATCTGCATACTATAGCTACCTTTATTGGCTCTGTTTGCAGCACAACTGCTGGGCGGGGCAGCACTCCTCATCTGTTTTTCCACCTAGGAGCTTCTGCAGGAAGTTTGTTCCTTTAGAAAACAAACTTGCTGCAGAAGCTCCTAGGTGGAAAAACAGCTCAGCTGTGCTGCAAACGGAGCGNNNAGTAGAAGAGGTTGCCTTATGAAATGGCACATTTCCCTTTACTGGAAGTCTTTAAAGAGGGGTAGAAAGTCATATTTGAAATGCTTTAGCTGATTTTACACTAGGAAATTGGACTTGATCTCTGAGGTCCCTTCCAGTCTAATGATTCTGTGAAAATAGTTTTTTCACCCAGTCAATACCAACGAAGTTGCTTTAGCAATATGCCTGGAATTCTCAAACTTGCGTAGACATGTAGAGAGGGTCTTATTTTCTGGCACCTTTTCTAACTTACCTTGAGTATGAAATTACATCTAGAGGTATTTTGAGATGTGATTGGCTCCAGTATAAAAGAGCTAATGTATTATAGAAATAAGTAGTTTTTAACGTAACACATCTGTAGACGATCACATGAAATCTATCTTCTTTTGTTTATTGTGGGAAAAGCAGATAATTTTGCATAGACACTACTCTTTAGCATTGCATTTATTATGGTTATTTCTGATATCCCCATGACATATTTTTTTCTTCCAATATTTTTCTTACAGTATCTACTGGTGATTTGTTGATATTTTAAAAAGCTTATTTGGTGAGCCTGAAGCTAAACAAGATAGATGTGCCTTTATTCCCAGCAGTGTTTCTAGTGTGTTTAAACTGTAAAATTGAATCATATATCATGGATGTTGATATTTGTGGAACAATCACAATAGTTGAATTTTAAAATATAGTGATCTAGGTAGTATTGGAATGAGTTTAATAAATAGAAGTAAATGCTCTGTAGGGATTCTCAACCTTTTTAATCAGAGGGGGTGGAGAGAGAGAGAGTGAGAAAGAGAATTTTTGGATGTACAATATATACTAATTTTTAATATATATTGGGGAGAGAGTGAGAAAGATAATTTTTGGATGTACAATATATGCTAATTTGGAGGGGGGGGAATTGGAAGTGGAAAAGCATACATGTCCAGATTATAGATATCCTAATTTCATGAAAAGATTACTTGTGACTAGGAAACAGACAAAAAGTGTATGAAGAATAGCAATAGCACTTCATAGTGCTTTACAGCCCTCTCTAAGTGGTTTACAGAGTCATCATATTGCTCTCAACAGTCTAGGTCCTCCTTTTGCAAGGCTCAGAAGGATGGAAGACTGAGTCAACTTTGAGCTGGTCAGGAACAAATTCCTGGCAGTGGGCAGAGTCAGCCTGCAATACTGCATTCTAACCACTGCGCCACCAGGGCTCCTCAAACAGCAGGGAGAAACAGCAGGGAAGGAGGAATAAAAAACAAAAAGAAGAAAGGAAAACCCAGAGAATAACTTGATGGTCTTAACCAGGGGTGGGTTTCTATCAGTTCGGCCCAGTTTGGCTGAACCATTTGTTAAGATAGGCTATCGGTTCAGTGAACTGGTAGCTAAACGAATGCTGCGTGCACATTGGGCCCCAAAATCAGCTAATCAGCTGATTTTCTGGCTTAAGGTGATGCATGTGCAGTACAAGTCAAATGCGCACTGCACGTGCATCACCTAAAGGCCAAAAATCAGCTAATTTAGCTACTGGTTCGGGCAAAATGGTAACTAAACTTAACTGAACTAGTAGCTAAATCAACTGATTTTTGGGCATAAGGTGATGTGCGGCATCAATTTAGGCTTGAAAATCAGCTGATTTAGCTAATGGTTCGGCTAAATTTAGCTACCGGTCCATTCGAACCGGTAGCTAAGTCAGCTGATTTTCAGGGCTAAGGTGATGTGTACATAGCACACATGCGCACGCAAAATCCCAGCACCAAGCAAACTGGTCACTAAATCGGGAGAAACCCACTCCTAGTCTTAACTTAAGTGAAAAGAGTGAATTTGTCATTTTTACTTAAATAGAAATAGGGTTAATTTCTTACAAATGGTAGAAATATCATTTAAGGATGTGACATGGAAATTACCTTAAAGTCATATATTTTGCAAAATAAGTAGAACTGGCCCTTATGCCTTTTAGTATATACTTATTCTACTCTTATCCTTCAAAATTATAATTAATTGGTCTTAAAGAACATCAAGTACCTTGGACCTTGTATGACCATAGTACCTTTCTCCTGCTCATTAAGCAGGAGAAACCTCTTTTTTTCTCCAGGCTGCTGTGCCAGCACAAAAAAGTTGCAGGTGCTTTCAGTGGTGGGTTTCAAATTTTTTTACTATCGGTTCTGTTGGCGTGGCTTGGTGGGCTTGGCTATGTGGTCATGTGGCTTGGTGGGCATAGCCAATTTAGCAGTCCATTTTGCCAATTTTAGCAGTTCATTAAACAATACACAGCAGCCCCCTTTTCTATTCTTCTTTTTAATACTGCATGAAGCTTTTGCTCTAGGGGTTTTTTTATTAGCGGGGAGAGGTTGGCAATGCCTGGGGATTTCTGGAAATTTCCTCTGTGTTAGAGGCACCAAAATATCCAAGATGATATAAGGTCTCCTGCTGGAGCAGGGTGTTGGACTAGATGACCTCCAAAGTCCCTTCCAGCTCTGGATTGCTGTGCTGTTTCAACGCATCCTCTGAAGCTGCATCTAGTGCCAGGGTTTGTGGACCTTCCTTTTTCCCTCCCTCCCTCTATCCGTCCATCCATCCATTAATTTATTAAAGGCTTACTTTCTCCCTTGAAGCCCTCCCTCCGTGTCCCGTTTTGGCCTAGTAGGTCTCCTTACAGCCCTTAGGGAACTGCGGAGGGCCGTGCTGCCCCCCCTGTGCCCCATTTTGGGCCTAGTAGGCTTCCCTGCAGCCCCTGGGAGCAAAAATGGGCTGATGGGGGGGGGGGCGCACTGCACACACACTGTGCCTGGGAGCAAAAATATTTTTGAGTACAAAGCTCCCTATCTGCTGAAAGTGCCTCATTATTGATTTGGCATGACAATGAATAAAACTAATGATATATTAAGTGAAATATTTTTTATGTCTCTGTGTGTATGCCATTCTTCTGCTGATTAGCAGGCTCTTAAGAGCCATTGTTTTGTCTGGCTAGATGATATGCATTCTTCCTTTTATCTTTTCCTATGATTTGTTGGATTAAACTTTCTATAATACATTACATATGGTTGAATGTAAGCAGCTGACCTCTATATACACAGTTCAACCATATTTTATCCATCTTTTAATTGTTATTGTTATAATCCTACCATTTCTCATTGAGTTTAAGGTGGTACATAGGGGTAAGACCTCTCAATTTTATCATCATAACAATCCCGAGAGGGGTTGTCATCATCTAAGAGACAGAGCCTCGGATGTCACACAGGGAGCTTTGTGGCCAAATGGAAATTTGAACCTAGGAGTCCCCACCCCAGTATGAACTACTTAGACCACAATGGTTATCATGCCTTATTAGGATTTATTTAGT
The DNA here is from genome assembly GCA_032468035.1 of Aparallactus werneri. NCBI lineage: Eukaryota > Metazoa > Chordata > Lepidosauria > Squamata > Lamprophiidae > Aparallactus > Aparallactus werneri. Next base: position 349,758 of record JANHFQ010004625.1, read on the forward strand.
GAAGTTAATGTACATCTAAAAACTGGTCCAGCTTTCCATGCAGAAGTTCCTTCTTTAAAGAACAGTATTAATATGAAACCCAAAGAAAGGTAAATTGTCTTCATGCATTTTTTGATTTGTTTAAATTTGTCTTGAATAAGTTACATCATCTTAATATAATGTCATCATTTATGAATGTTGTGCTAGAAAAGTAAGTCTTAGGAATTATGTAACTTAATTTGAGGAGCATGTGACACCATCTGTACTTTAAATTATTTAGAGAGTTTCAGATGAAAATTTATGCATAATGTCTTGATGATGTTATAAAATGAATTACATATTAAAACTAGACAGTGGGAAGCTAAATTTAATCTGTGAAGAGCTCAATCTCTTACCCCAACTGTGTTTTAAAAAGCAGCCCTTAGTATTTTAATGTTCTACAAGATTTCAAAAATCTTCCTTGAAGTTGGCCAACTGGTATTTTGAGTCAGCATGGGATAAACTGAGACATTATATAAATGCTCTGTATTTTTTCTAACATTTGGTATAATACAATGGGGATTTCTTCCCAGTATATTTAAGGAAAAAGATGTTCCACAGAGATACAGTTGAGAGAGGAAAGGGTTAACACTTTTTTTTCTCTTCTGATGTAATCTTTATAATTATCATGCCTGTGATAGATCTCTGGAAATAATAAAGACCTGAAATTATTTGGCTCTAAAACTAGAGTTGGTGAGTCTTCAGTCGATGACTTTAAAGGCAAATATCTGATCCTTGAATAGTATTCTTTGTCTTTAGCCTCTGAGACACATAGAATCATTTTTTAATTCTTTCTATTTTTTCTTTTTCGCTTTCTTTTCTTGCTCTCTAAACATACCATTATAGTACTGTTTCCTTTGATTTCAGAACCAAGAATGTAGCTAGTGTGGAATAGTTTAACCTTTTCATATTCTATTCTGATTGGAATCACTCATATTAAATCTTAATATGGACGGCTTTGATTACGGTTATTGAAATAAACTATGATTAGACAAGCTTTGGATTACCACAGTTGGTAAACTCGGAGTATAAGTGCTATTGTACTGAAGTACATTGTAACTCCCAACTGTGGGGTCTCAAATTTATGTTTTTAGCTAGAATGCATTGTGGAGTATCCATATTATTAGAATATACCATCAAAAGTTAAATAGAATTGTACTTTAAATCTGGATCAAGGATCCATACATTTTTATTCCAAATAATAGAAAATGGAAATATTAATTGTGGTGGTGGTATCCTGATGAAGGAAATTAAATGGGGTATGCCATTATTAGATTATTTGATGTAACATAGTAGTTAAACTGCTTGACAAAGAAGGTGTATACAGTAGTATTCAACAGCAACTCAATTAAAAGGGACAAAAGAGTCTTACATTTTAGTTCTGTTTGGGTTTTAAACAAGCTTTGTTAGTGTAAATGTTTTAAAAGTTTGTTTTAAATCTCTACTTATTGTCTTTAATAAGTTGGAAAAATAAAGTTCTTTGATCAGAAGCCTTCAGAGAACACCCATATAATTCTGCGTGCATAAAAGGCATATCTCAAATCCATATATTCTGTACTCATGATGAATTTTTGGTTGTTCTAATGGGTTTTTGCAGGTGCTCTAGGAAAAAGAACAAGATTTCAGGAAAAATATGTAGCCCAACTGGTACTAGATGTTCAGAGGAAAGATAACATCCTCCTTCCTTACCGAGAACTTAGTCCAGCACCTACTCCATTAGAAGATTTAACTAAGGTATTTGAATGAAACAAAAATACTATATTTTGGAAGGGTCTGCATTTGTGTGGGATGTCATTTGTTTTGTGAGTTATTTGTACACCTTCAAAGTTTTATTTTCCCCATCCTTTAATTAACTACTACTTAATTGCCTATGAGATAAGTCTCTTCTGCACCTGGAAATAAGTATGAATGTGTTTGCATCTGTTTCTATGTCCTCTCACCCAAAAATTCTAAGTGATTTACATGTCATTAAAATGGACAGTTAAATCAACAATCATATACATGTATCAGGCACCTTAAACCAACCTCCATTCAAGTTAGACCCCCCCCAGTCAATATTTCCTTTCAATACAGATTTCTACTTCAGAAGAACTCTATTTATCAAGGTCACAAGAGGAACGAAAAATCCTAAGTATCTATCCCCCGCCGAATTTCCAATAATTATTGTACACACAGTTGCTACATATTTAAAGGAGAGACAGATATATATTACAAAGGAAAACGTGGTAAAGGGCCTTCCAATAAAGTTTATTGGTGGCAATAAGATCTTTCTCAAGAGAAATTCTTCATAGGTTTTCAAGAAAATTCAGGCTTTCTGGAGTATAGTTTGAAGACACTGGAATATATTTCCAAACCATTCTGTTTCTTCAAGGAACTTTTTATTCTTTAGCCACAGCCCTGGTGTCCTGTCAGCTCTCCTAGTTCTTGCTTAAATCATCTTCAACACAGTTGCTGTTGTGCTAGCCAAGAGAATCCTTCTCTGTAGCTTAGTCAAGAGGAGAATTTATGTTCCTGGCAAAGCTAAAATCAAATGCTGCTGTTCAAGATATTTTTTATGTTATTACTGCAACTTCCAAACAGATGAACAACTTTAGATGTAATTTATCACTTGTGTATATTTCCCCACAGAATTATGCTTTAGATGATGACACCATACTAAATGAAATAAAGTTTGAAGAATCTCATCAGAACCAGATGCCTGACCTCTGTGCAGAAGAACTTGCTGTAATCCTTGGCATTTGGTAAGATGATAAACTTGGTCCCATCATTGTCAGTGCCCAGTTATAGCGAAAAAGCAAAAGTAGCCAGGCTAGTTTTAAGAAAAGGCTAAAAACACACATTAAAGTAATATCTCTATTGGGCAAGCAAACACAGTGTATCAGCTTTTGAATTCTCTAAAACCCCTTAAATTATGTGATGATAAACAATATAAAAATGTTGGGTACGTCCATGTGTGTGGTTTGAGGGAAGAAGCTGCTGCTGAAGCCATCAAATGTGGGAGGAACTGAAATCATTAACTTATGTTAGATGCTGCTCTGAATCCAGAATGATTGGAACAAGGAATACATAATGGCCTATTTTTGAAGAGACAAATAGGAGATTCAGATTTTTAACAATCATGTGTAAAAGATGATATTTTGAGAGTTTGCACATATTTTGTCAATGTAGTCTTGTGCACAAGTTATTGTGATAAGAGCAATGAAGCCTAGGTTCAAGACTACTTTCTCTATGGTTTTTTTTACCAGGTGACATTTGTGTCTGATGTGGGAAAAATGGGAGTGCTATCTATACTACCTTGAGTTTCTGGAGAAAAGGCAAGATAGCAGGAACAAAACTAAACAAATAAATTAGTTTTTTGGTAGCTTTGTTATATGGTTTGAACCTCTAATCATCTGCAAGGATTGCAAGCTTAATACTTAATACACGCATGCACGCACACTCACACACACACAAACATTCTTTCCTAAATGCTTAGCTGAATAGAACTGAATGTTTGGAATTTCAGAAAGCTACATGAATAAAAATGTATTCTTTTTTTTTTACAGTATCGACTTTCAGAAAAACAATCCTGTCCATAAGCTCACAGAAGAGGAGCTGCTTGCTTTTACATCAGTAAGTAAATGACCAATTTTTTTCTTCTAAAAATGTTTTCATGTGTTTGTTGAATGGATCACATGTTGAGTTGCCTGCTGTTCCTCAGAGAAGGAGCTTTTATGCACATGGGGGATATTATATAGAAAGAAGCAAAGACCTACCTAATCCATTTTCTGGTTCCTATCCAGGTGCAAATAGAAAGTACACAGACAGGACCCTTCCATTCATATTTTCTAGCAATTAAGAGGCTTGCTGCATTTATCCCTAGAGATAATATATTGATAGCCTTATTCTGTACAAATTTGTCTTGCCCCCTTTTTTGTCCCAGGAAATCTTACATTAACATTCTCCAGATGTCTGTTTTAATTTTTGTATGAAGAAGTTTGATAAATTTAACCTCTCCTAAACCCTCCATATAATTTCACATGCTTCAGTTGTGCCCCCATCTGTCTTCATAGCAAGAGTTGCTTCAGCCATAATGATGTGAGGTGCCCTTTTCTGTATCTTCTCCAAATCCATAATATTCTTTTAGAGATTTAGTGACTAAAATAGTATAAACTGTGTCCCCAACATATATAATGAAAAATGCTTCTATTTGATCTTTTTGTTAGAACTTAAATTGTGTTACTGCCATAAATGCCATATTTCTGCTGCGTGTATTTCATTAAACTGGTTTAAGCTGACTTAAGTGAAATAGTTGTATTGTTATGCATTACCTTATACAAACAACTTTTTGTGCTTGTAATTTGTTATGGGTTACATAGATGGAAACAGGCTGCCTGGCACATTGAAGGTTATCTAAACTAATAAAATGGACTTTGGGGCAAACAGTTGAATAGTATATGAGAATTGAAAATGGGAGAGTAAGAATAATGGTTGAATACTGAAAGTGTTTCAGGCTGCATTTCTACTGTATTGACTATGATAACATAATTTTATGGTTTTGGTAATTGTTTTCTCATACACTTGTTTTGAATAAATGATTGCAGTTCAGCTCTTGAATCCCTGCTGGCCAAGAGTACAAATTATGATAAACAATAGGGATTGATCAACAACTGCTGAATTAAAACTATTCTGGTCAGTAAACTATAGTCCATGCCTTTACAAAGTGTTTCCTTGGATCACTTTGACATGCTTCCAGATCCATTTTATAAGTGATGCAAGGCAGTTGTTGATGATACAAATTTTATAGCTTGTTTTATTTTTTGGGTTTCCAAGAAAATAATAAAATATTAATAGAATGTAAGTATTCATTAATACATTTAATACGTTAGATTACATGACAAATAGTCCTTAACTGAAAACAGTAATTTGAGCCTGCAGTTAAGTGTTGTGGTCATTAAATGGGTTTTACAACTTTTTTCTGATAGTTGTTAAACGAAATCAGCAGTTGTTAAGTGAACACAGCAGTTGT
>JANHFQ010004625.1:567795-580872 GCA_032468035.1 Aparallactus werneri
CTGCTAGGTTGGCAGAAGCTGGGACAAGTAACGGGAGCTCACTCGGTTATGCAGCACTCGGGATTCGAACCACCAAACTGCCGACCTTTGTGATCGACAAACTCCGCGTCTTACCCACTGAGCCACTGCATCCCTTTATATATATATATATATATATATATACTTTTTTGAGGAATGAGCCAAACTCCAACAATTTGTTACAAGTCCCATTTGTGGAAACCTTTTGCTAAGAGTTGTAAATTAAATAAAATAGAGCCTTGGTCACATTTTTAATTACATGATGGAACTCTCAAGTGGTTCATAAATATCTCACATGCCTGATTCAAATCCAGCTGAAATGTCTGGTTGCGTGGAGTAATATAAGTCAGTTGAGCAGTCTCTGAGCTCAGAGTTTTCAGATAAACAAGTGTATTTTCCATAGTTGAAGTGATCCTTTCTCCTATCTTCCAAGATAATGGAAACTGTTATTAGGCATATCTTTGACCAGCCAGTTCACATGCAATTTTTGCCAATTTAATATACACCTGAGAATGACTTGAGATTTTTTTTTGTATAAAAAAGAATAAGAAGATATGGGTTGTCTTTGAAACTTGGAAAAGTGGTTGAGGAGTAGCATGTAAAACTTCTAATTAGTCCCAAGTGAGAATCACTTTTTTAATTCATGGGTAAGTAGTGATTATTTACAAAGCTTAAAAAATATAAATTAATTATCAGAAATAAGAATAAGCATCAAGTTGCATGGTGTCACTTGCAAGGATATTGTGTCAGCTCTCAGTGATGTAAAGTTGCTGCATTCTCATTTTCTCTGCCAATAAATAATTGTTTGGTCTCTGGCATTATTTAAAACATGTGCTGGTCTCAGTGCTTTATTTTATATGTTGTAACAAGGGGGGGGCACCTATTACTCCTTTACAACTCGTGGACTTCAAGTCCCAGAATTCCTGATCCATGATGACTCAGGAATTCTGCGTATTGAAGTCCACAGGTTGTAAAGGGGCCATAGTTGCCCATTCCTGGATTATATGTTTGTAATTGGAAAAGTTTTCCACACACATAGGCCTCCTTTTTTTAAAAATCAACTTCAGAAAAATTACTTATTGGACGCTACTGCAGTTTAGTTGTCACCTATGAATTCTTGTTGTGCTGGAGATTCCAAAAGGTTCCGTTTCTTTTAACCCAGTCCTAGAACAAATATATAATAAAAGATACTTGCTTTCTTCCTTTTCTCAAAGTAAAAAATTATAAAACTTTACAAAAAAATAAAAGCAATGGTAGCTGAGCAGCCATGCAATTGCATATGGAAAAGCTTTGGTGAAAATTTCTTTTTAAAAATGATACCGTGAAATGTAGCGGATGTTATTTGAGTGGGGAAAGTAGAGGAGTAGAGTTTATATGAGAAGATAGCAATGCCACATAATGAAGTGTGCACACTTTTTCCTACTTGGACAGAATTAATAATGAATATTGAATAGAGATTTTACAGAATTCCTTAAACCTTTCTTCTTTTTATGTGTTACTAGAAAGACTAAAATTATGAGAAAAGCCTTATCTATTTATGGGAATCTTTGGGTTCTAAAAGCCACCTCTTTATTAGAGATGAGCTGTTTTGCTCATGACTAAACTGTGCCATTTTTTAAAAAATGTACAATGAAGTGCAACGCATGAATTTTCACATTGAAAGAACTGATTTCAACTATAAAAGCAACATCCTGAAAGAAATGCAGAGTTTCCCAAACCGCCTCTCCCAAAAGCAAAGCAAGAGAAAAAATTAACTCTAGATTATAGGCAGATTTGTTTTTAAAAAACTAAATGTGATGGAATGTGCCTGACACTGTGTATTATCACTTCATAACTGTATTGCATTGCTGACTTTCATGCTCAGTAGAAAGATTATAGGCTGTTTCAGCCTAGGCACCTAATAATCATTTAATAAGATCCTCAAATAATACAATGTGACCTTTATAAGTACACGTCTGTTTTAAAATATTTTGAAGCCCAACAGATAGTCACTTTTTTATTATTTCTCACTTTCCAGAATAAATGAGAGATATGTTATTGTGTAAAATTATATGCACACAAACACAGGAGCTATATTTAAATTGATCATGTATTTTAATTGAATTATAATTAGGCTGCATCTGTAAATAATTGTTTCAGGCTGAAATGTTTTCTTCCTATTTTTATTTGTATGAAGATGAAGAAAAAGAACTTTTTCTAGGTTTGTTTGTACTTGAAGAATTATAAAGAAAGATGGTCTTTGTCAAGTTGAAGAACATCAAAATTACTTCTTTAATGTCCTGTGCATAATATACAGTATATCAGAATATGGGTGAAATCTACCAATTACTGCTGCTGTGCTACATCTGTTAATTGGATAATGGATAGGTTGATTCTTAATAATTCCTCAGAGTTAAGAACAGAACCTTTGAACCATTCTTTTACAAATTAAATATGTATTCTACTAAGAGTCAATAAAAACACTTGGGATCTAGGCAAGTCTTGGTAAGAAGACCTGGAATCTTCTTTGAAAAGGCAAAGTATCTTTTAAAATAAAGCCATGCCAAATCTTCAAAAAATAGGATTCACTAAAATGAATATAACTAATCAGCCATAAATTTGATAAATATCTTATTTGTTTTGTAGGACAGAAGAAACAGATTTATGTATGTGGAATATAATTTATAACTTGATCCAACTTGGTGACCATGACTTAAACTTTTGCTTAGCTATTATCCCATCTGATTTAGCATTCTTATTCATTATATTTTTCCATATTTTAGCATGATTCAAGTTTCCTGCCAATATACTGTAGCTTGTTTTATTTTTATAGTATCAGAAGGAGTAACAATATATTCTAATTTCACTTTGACTCCTTGCTATCTGTTCTTATAACTATGATTTTTTTAGAACAACAATATAATAGTAGTTCTGTTAACTAAAGGAATTTCAGATTATGGTGATATGAATTTGGAAAGAGCTGCAGAAAAAGAGCAAAACATTTGGAAATGATGATAGTGGTCTTAGCTGATTTTTTGGCCAATGATTTAATTTATGTGCATTGATTAATTTAGTAATGACTTTAGTTTCCAGTTTCCTTGGTGACCTTAAATGATCTTACCTATCAAGTCAAAATTGTCATTTTGTAATTCATTTGTGACATAGCTTTGTAATGTGAGTGTTGGAAGTGAGTGTGTGATCTGTCAGCGTTCTGAATTTTTACTGTTCACCTGCTTTTAAGCTTGCTTAAATGCTTCTGCATGGGAATAAGGCATTCTCCTAATTCTATGTTATTGGAGCATGGCTGCATCTAATTTGAACACTGGCTTTTACTTCTAAACAATTTGGGCTTTACTTTTTGAACTGTATCAAATTGATGTCAGATATGACTTATGAGAAATATTTGTTTCTAGATATCAGCATCCTTTTCTCTCTAATGATGTATTGAAGTTTTTTTTTTCTTATTTGGTGGTGGAACTCCTGTGGTGTTTCTCTGTTTTGTTTCTCAAGTAAACTTCAGCATCCTCCTTCCCTTTTTGCTGCAGCTGATAATCCCATGGTCATTGAAGAGAAAGGGCCCTGCTACCGGTTTGTCAGTGCAGGAAAGCAGTGTATGCACCCTCTCTCTGTTCAGCTCAGCAAGCAGCTCTGCTGTTGCAGTGTTGGCAAGGCCTGGGGCCCCCACTGTGAAAAATGTCCCCTTCCAGGAACAGGTAAGAGGTTCCCAGAAAATGGATCTATTTGCACCCATGTATATAACATACCACATAGAATAGATAATAATGTAATATCATTCACCATAATCTTGTATTGGTTGAATCTCTTATCATTGGAAACCGCAATAGGTGAGGTTTTTTTTCCTTCTATATTTTGCAATCAACAGCTTTCCAATTACAAAGTGTTTATTGAGTGATGTTTGTTACTGCATAATTCATTTTACAAGATGGTCACAAATGCATTGAAATGTGAGAATTTTCTAAAGTGGTATTGGTCTTCATGTTTGTTATCACAGAAGTGGCATTCCTAAGGCTTCTTGTCCATATTAGGTGTCTGAGACAAATTAAGGAGGGAAGAAACTATGATGCTAAGGATGGGATACCAGTTTATTGTAGGTGAAACATGGATGGAATTAAAGAAGTTTTTTTTGCTTCTGAATAAAAGTTTTGTGTAACAGAAATAGGAATTTTCAAGTCATTTAAATAATAAATTGCCCAATCAACCAAACAATACGTTGAACAGTAAACTTATATTGGGAAATTTGATTCTGAGTAATTAATATAGCTTCCAATCTCCTATTCCAAGACTAGAGAGAAGCTTCAAGTCTCAGAATCCTTCGTGTGATCCTGAACCAAAATATAGAATTCACTTAAAAATGCCCATTGTTTGTTTGGATTTATTCTCAAATTGAATCTTTTTCTAGGAGGAACAAAATATCTTCTCATGTAACTTATACAATGTTACTGTTATAGTAATTTGTGATTTTGCTTAACAATAGAATACATAACATTTATAAAAAACATTCTTCATGTCAGATTTTCTTTATTTTGTTTTCCAATTTGTCAAAAATGTTACATTTTTAGATTCTTAAAAGGAATGTTTTCCCATCCCAAATCTAGCTGCTTTTAAGGAAATCTGCCCTGGTGGAATGGGCTATACGGTTTCTGGCTCTCATAGAAACAAGCTATATCATCACCATGCAGTTAGAGTTCAGCCACCTGTCTTTGGCAAGACCCAGATTACTCATCCTGTTGCTAAAGGTCCTTCTCCTCCACCTCTCCCAGCAAAGGAAGAGCCAGTGGAGGCACTGACCATCTCACAGAAAAGTGAGCCCGAGGTGGCTGTGAGAGAAGGTGAGAGTGGAAAAGGATTTCTTTATGTAGTTTAGTGTGTTTTTGAGTATGTTCAAGTGTTTCTTATTTCCTGTGTATTTCTTACAGTGTAAAGTGCTTGTATCAAATGCGATGGCCTCCCAGCAGTCTGTCAAGTATTTGATTGTATCATTTATTATTGGAACTGGTTTCAGATTCTACAACTTGATGCATATAAAAAAATATTTAGCCCTCTGGGCAAAGAACTGGATCAGGTGACATACTCCCAGTAAATTATACATTTCTTGCAGATATATGCATGGGAGTAAATCTTAATTTTGTCCTTTATTTTTTTTTCTCCACCCAATCTGAAATTGAATTCTCTTTGGTTAAATGTTAAATGTTTGGAATCTTCTACGTTTTCCAAATGAAACATAGCTTTTTGCCATTGCCAAAGCTTTTCACCATTGCAATTGTTACCTGAAGTAATTCTAGATGTCAGTTTCATAGTTTTATGTCTCAGTCTTTGCATGGTTCCTTCAAATGCCTTTAAAATCAGCTGCTTCTAAGTGTCCTGTTTTTTAACATGCTTAGCATCAATGCAAACAAAAGCAAAGAGCTTGCCGCATGTGCAGTGATAAGTGCATTGCCAACACGCTATTGGTGAACAGAACATAGACTGGTAGAAACAGAGTGTTATGTGGAGTGTTGTGATTATTTTGATTTTGAATTATTGCCTTTCCAGAGTAGCTAAATGTGGTTGTATGCCAATGTGCCTTGGGTGGGCATTGAAATAATGCAGAAAGCACAGAAGCTACAAATTCACTGAAATGGCTTTGAAAACCTTACATCAGACCTACAAAATAAATTGTTTTGAGCTGGAAGTTTATGCTTGAATATGTTTAATTTAGAATCACTGGGTCAAATTTTGCATAGAATATCTACATGTTAATAATGCACTTAAATTGAGATTACTGTTTTTTATTATTATATTCATACATTGTAGTTATTCACATTGTCAACCTAATGAACATCTTGAACTGATCTTAATCCCATAAGAGGAGCTTTATTTTTAAAAATCGTATATAGCTGCAAAGATTTGTGTAAAAGCAGCTTGAATGAATGTGATTTTTTTCATGCTAATCTTTACATTGTATTTGTTCATTTTAAAATGTCCGTGATGGATTCTGTGTTAATAACAACTGATCAAAATTTATTTTCCTGTTAGAAGTTTTGTATGGAATTTTCTTTAAACCACAGAGCAATATTAATATTTCATTAAAGCTTTATTTATTTGTCCTTTAAGTCATGGGAGTGGACAAACTGTACCAGGAGATGCTAGTACTAAAGGTAAAATATTTCTTAATAAGGATAAAGTTGAGACTATTCCACATGATGACTAATATAACAAACCTTACAGCTGACTTCACTACCAACCAGTTGTCCTTTTGCTCTTTCATGGAATGAAAATAACATTTAGCTTTTATTGGAATATGGAGTAATGAGTATCTCATTTGAAGTTGAAAGTCATGCTACTAATACGAATAAGACTTCTGGTGCACATTCGGTTTAATAGTCTTTGATATCTTCTGAGTAAGAATATTTTTTTGCATATAAATAGGCCTTTCACCTCTTCTCATATGAAGCTCTATTATAAGTACCAATGATACTTTTCTGCATCTAAGAAAATGTGGCTTATTTTTCATTATATTGCTCCAAATATTCCAAAATGTCCAGCAGATTTCTAATATTGTCTTTTAGATAAAGGTCCACATCAATCATCATGATTAAATTCTTACAAAATTATTTTTAGTCTGTCAGCTAAAATTGATGTGAAACAAGTTGTAGTCATTATTAAATAATGATTTCATGGTATCTTGTTAAAGTCAAATCTAGTTCCTCTTTAGGTATTAATGCTATATTGGCTTCTTTCCAAACCTCTAGCTTCTTTCCTCCCTGTAGATAGATTTCACTGTGTTTTCTAAAGATTGTACTTGTGTCCCAAGGTCATGTGATCACCTTTTGCAACCTTCTGACAAGCAAAGTTAACGGGGAAGCTAGATTTACTTAAAACTGGATTACTAATTTATCAACTGCAGTGTTTTACTTAACTTTGGCAAGAAAAGCCTTAGAAAATTGGGCAAAACTCACTTAACAAATGTCTCCCTTAACAACAGAAATGTTGTGCTTAATTGTAGTTGTAAGTCACCTATAATGAAACTGTGGGAAGAAATAAATTACATTTTGAGATTGTAATATTATAATCTCTGGTTAATGTACATGTTGGTGAATATTCTCTTACATTTAGCTCATTTTTCATTCGCTAAAAATATTTATTTCAAGAATAAAACCTACATCATGCTATTTTTGATTGCTCAGGCAATCAGTTCAGGCTTTCCATTCAGTGCAGCTCTTCCATTAACAATTAAATTTGCTGACTAAAAAATTCATAAAACTGAAGTTCAAATGTATGTTGTTATTCAAGTATAATGCTATAATATTATAACAAACACAAGGACAAGGAGAATCAGAATTGAGGGATTTCTATTCTCTCAGTAACCAATTAATTAATTGGATAATATTTTTATGATCCTCTAAAATTAAAATAAAATAACCTACTATTTAAAAGTACACAGTTTTGTTTACACAGAGATCTTTGTTCTTGTCATTAGTTGTCAACAGGAAGAATTATTCTATTTTGCAGGTTCTTCCTTCTGGGATGGTAATTTGAAAGACCATCAATGCCATGTTTATTTTTTGTTTACAAAGCTTGCTTGCATGACAGAGAGAGAGAGAGGATTAAAAACATACCATAAATAAGCAACTAAAATAAATTTTAATGAGCAACTGTTTTTAGAAAACACCAAAATATTATAACACTCATTCAATTCACAACAGGCCCTGGGCCTGCTAGCCACCATAAAATTGGATCTGACAACAGGGGGAAAAGTTCACAGGGAAAACACTGTTCCAAAGGATGTGAGAAGCAGCACAGAAGAGATCTGTCTAGGCTCCATAAGATGATACATTTTGTTGACGGGATTCAGAGCCTTCTCATTTTAAGAGAGATTACAGGACAAGGAGAAATAATTTGAAAAAGACAGGCCTGTATATCCTGGTGCTAAGCCATGAAGCCTTTATAGACGATACTCAGCACCTTGAATTGCACCCAGAAGCCAATGATAATCAATGAAGCTTATAGAGTAGAGGAGCCAAATAAATTACTCACATTACTTTGTTCTAGAACAAATATAGTTCCTGAATGGCAGAGCTCTGCAGTAATCTAAATGAGTGGTAACTAAGACATGTAAGAAGACTGTAAAGAAGAATCTCCTAATCCAGGAAACAATGCAATTGAGTCTGTTTCACCTACTAATTTTTCTGCAGCAAAATGCAGTCAGAGATTGACATGAACACCAAAATTCTTTGGTTTTCTGACAGCTGGAGTTGCATTTCTTTGTCACTGATACGTATATCTCTCTGGATTTAATTAACCCTTTTGAAGATATCTAATCCACTAGCCTTTATTATAACTTCCAACTATGAATTAAAGAATTTAAGTACTATACTAAGTGCTTTAATTTTGCTATTCTATATTTGCTGCTAACCAACTGTATTGTAATCCTATTCAGATATTACATGATGAATACTCTAAGTAACATCTGGTCATCCAGCTGAAGTCACTCAAATGATGTTTGCTTCTTCCTGCAGATAGTCATGTGTTCAATGTGTAGGCATGTTGGTTTTTTTCAGTTTGAGGCCACACAAGTTGTAAATTAGAATTGTAACTAGTAGGACTGAGCAGATCTATGTTTGTTTCTTGCTATTTCTTACTTTCCAAAGCTCCAAACAAACAAAGCTTAGTTTGTTTTGTCTGATTTCTATATTAATTTTAAAGTTTACATAAAACTCATCAGGCACCTAGTCAATTTTCACTGATGTCAATCTTGGTTGATTGGCACCTAGTGATTGATTGATGTCAGAAAGTTAGCAGACTTGCATCTAGTTAATAGGACTGTGTGCTCCGAAGTACACTTCAGCCCTAATGATGAGAACTTGGGATAGGAGGGTTCCCATTGTTGTCCAGCCAGAGCAGAGTCTCCAGCCTTGGAAACTTAAAGTCCTGTAGACTCCCTGTGTTAGCTGGGGTATTGTGGGAATTGAAGTCCACAAGTCTTAAAATTACCAGGGTTGGAGACCCCTGAACTAGAGGGTTAGACAGGGAAGTAAATAAAAATTTGCAAAAAAAGAAGGCAATGATAATCATTTCCATACTATTGCTGTGAAAGGTGCAGATGTTCCAATTTATAGATGATCCATCTGAAATCAAATTATGATCCATCTACATACTCTTTTAGTTTAGGCAGATGTAATTCTCATAGTCAGGGTTTTATCTCCAACCATGGCAACTTAAAGACTTGTAGACTTCTATGGTTAATTCCTTCTACCTTTTATGTTAATGTTAACTGCAGGAAGTCTTTGGTCTACACTGATAAATACTATCATTATTTATTAAGCTAAGGCTGCACTCTGCCCTTGACTTGCAGGATAGGTTAATAATGTGCCTATGATATAATCCTCTTTGCTTCACCTGAATTTATAAAATTAAAACACGTTCATTTTTTAAAAAAGGAAGTTGGCATACAAAAAACCATTCCTCTTACCAATGAACTGTACACCTATATTAAAACTTGGATTTTAGATCTAATGTTATTTGGCTCAGATATTGTGGACCAGCCGTACTGTTGATATTTTGAATCTCTGCATCTAAGCTGATATTTTCCTTAATAGCTTTCCCACCATTCTGATCTGTCCTAGTGTGTTATCAGATTGGTTATATGGCAGACTTTATTTTGCTGTTATGCTTTTGAGTTGATGCATAAGTGACATCTTTCAGTGTAAGATTTCTGCACTAGATTCATCTCTAAATTTAATGGAACTACTAGAATAGTATTTACTCTAATTAGAATGGAATTTGCAGAATTCATCAGAGTTCTTGAGAAATTTCCATTTGAAAAATTGGTGCTTTCTTTGGTGGAGATGATTCAAATAGTTCGCATTGTAGTTCAAGAGAACAATCTTTTCAGTCCCCAGTGTTTATCATAAAGCAATGTTAAGAAATTCTGAGAAACAAAGGACATGTTATTCTTAATATGTAACCATCTATATAATAGATACATGGGATTGATCATTGCATAGAACACTGTTAACGAAGAAAGGTTCATTTGGACAAAAATGGTATATGTATATAGAGAGTAATTCATATCTGTTTTAACTCAGATATTATACAGTTGAATCAATGAACAGATAAATATAAGTCACTGTTAAATGAATTCCATTTGTTGCACTCTGAGAATATACAAAAAGCAATATAACAATAGCAATAGCATTTCGCTATATAGTGCTTTACAGTATTCCCTGAATAGTTTACCAAGTCAGCATATTGCCCCAAACAATTTGGGTCCTCATTTTACCGACCTTGGAAGGATGGAAGATTGAATTAACCTTGAGCCCATCAGGATCAAACTCCAGACTATGGGCTGAGTGAGCTTGCAATACTGCATTCTAACCATTGTGTCACCAGGGCTTCGTGTACAAAAAGTGCTTTGTAGTGTACTTTAATGTAGGTTTTTATAATACAATAAAACTGACCAGCTTTCAGATTTAACTGGCAAAACCTGACTTCAACTGCATTCAGTGGCAAGGATGATGCATTAAAATCCAGACAACTGGTAATCCAGACAACTGGTGTGATTTATATAATTATATGAATAATATAAATTTACCCAAGTAACTTGGGTCAATTCATATTGAATGAACATGCTTGTCCCCAAATAGTCATTTAAATCAAGATTTACTCTAGTATACTCTTTATCTTGCTTATATTATAACATGTTGCAGAAGCAGTGTCCAAAAAGTTACTACTTTCTATTTGTTTTGATTTTTTAAAATAATGTCTTTATTAATTTTCAATAATGTTAACAATGTTAAAATACAAACTAACATAAAACAAAAAAGGGAAACGGAGTAACAAAACAAAAGTGGCAAAAAGATATTTTATAGATTGATGTTATTTGTTTAAATTTACAGAAAGATGGTTGTATTATTATCTGAATTAAAAGATGAAGATCATTTTTGTTATAAATTTGATGAAAAAAGTTACTAGTTTCTACTTGTAAGGAAACTGTGATCATAGTGCTTTATCATTTCTACAAATTATAGATTCTATGGATTGAAATAAATATTGGGTGGTGATAAATATCCCAATTATTGTGCAAGACCCTAGAGTGGATAATTTGGATTTTATTGACAATATTAGTCTTCTGGGGTATGTGGTCTAATGAAGATTAGAAACAGTGCAATATTTCCTATCTGTAATTTAATGCTTAAAACCTGTTCTATGGCACATTGTTTTTGTGTTACAAAGTTCATCAGAGGCCATTTATTCTGCCTTTTCATGGCCAGGCAAATACGTGTCTGTTTTTTAAACCTTTTAAAGTATTTGCTGGGGTTTTCCTCTTCTTTTTTTCCCTCTTCTTCCTTTTTTTCTCTATCTTTTTTTCTGCTCTCTCAGTGTTTTCTGAATGCATTACTGTTTTCCTGCTTTTGTGTGTGCTTTTAATTATTTGTGAAAGACATTACTGAAGAATGTGATAGAATTTTAAATAAATAAATGGTATTAGTCATGGCAGAGAGGAAAAATTACACTCCTGATATTCTTGCTTTGGATTTACCAGAAATGTTATGTCTGCACCAATCCTAAAGAGGGAAATTGTTTTTCCAATTGAAGAAATGCAACAACATTTACCAAAGCATTTCCTGGCATGAATAGCAATTTTAGAAAAAAACCACAATGAATCTTTGTGATCTTATGAATGTTGGTAGACAGAATATTTTTTGTGCTGTTTCTCTGCCTCCTTTACATTATGGTTGACTGAGACTTCAGCATCAATCCAGACTGGACAGCCTTGAGGACTGTACTTTCTGTTTGTGCAATCCCCATCTGACCACAAGGCAATAATGGGTGCAAATTGTGAACTTGTGATGTTACAAAAGTAGTCAGGGATGACATTTTCAGATTCTTTTTCTCCCACTTTGAATGGTTTGAGCGGATCTTAAAGTTCAAACCCAGAGAAGATTAAAAATCAGGCTTAAAATCAAGGATTTTAAGATAGTCTAGAATGTTTTAAGCCTATTCAGAGTCACACTCACTTTACTCCTTAATACAGCGGTCTCCAACCTTTCTGGCTTTGTGGACTGGGGGGGGGGGGAGATGGTGGTTGCCCACGAGCAGTGAGCGTGCGTGTGCAGACACACAGTTCTATTTGCACAGGCAGCAGGTGCATATACATTCCATTCGCACGAATGGAATTTTGCACACACATACCCACACATACTCGCCTGCCACTCACACAAGGGGAGGTGTGCGTACATGCTTGCCCACTACTTGCATGATCTGGTTCCAAATGGGCCACAGCCCGGTACCAAGCCACAGCCCAGGTGATGAGCCCACTATCTTAAAATCCCTAACTCCATAAAAAAACCCATAAATGAGAGTTTCTTTCTACTCTGGGGAACTTTGGAGACTGGAGATGGGGTGGTGAGGCTGCAGATTGCCAAATTCTGCAGCTGAGGGGATAATAAGAAAATCAATAGAATTATACATAAAAATCTAATTAGGTATTTATTTACTTTGCCCATTCTTTCTTTCAGTTTCTTGTTCAGCTTAACAATAATAACTACTTATTAGTCAGCTTATGATTCAATGTATTACTTTGTTCTTTTGTAATTTTAAATTCATTACAGATTATATATTATACAACCTAGAAAGCACATTAGATAGCAGGTGAGTTATATTTTAGGAAGCCTTTTCAATTTTCCCATGTTTTGAAGAATATTGTCCACTGATGTGTTCCACACCCTGAAACCCAGATGTGCAGCTGGGGTGTAAAGCCACAGAGTCTTTGAAATACACAAATCTGTGCATTTCATCTGTTTTAAATGTTTGCATATTTTAATGTTTTATGGACTATTGTTTATATATTGCTATTTTAATTGTTGTAAGCCGCTCGGAGTCCCAATGGGAGTTGGGCGGCCTATAAATTTTATTAAATGTGCCCCGTGCCCCTCTTGGCTGGTGCATGCAGCCAGGGAGGGCACCTGCAGCTGGCTCCAGGCAGTAACATCTGCTTCTTTACGGGAGGGACACTTCCCCGCCGCCTTGAAAGAGGCGGTGGTGAGGCCCCTCCTTAAGAAGCCTGCACTGGACCCG
>JANHFQ010004625.1:650947-666698 GCA_032468035.1 Aparallactus werneri
TATCAGGGCATTTTTCAGCCCTCTCTAAACAGTTTACAGAATCAGCATATATTGCCCCCAGCATTTTGGGTTCTCATAAATAATCCATACGCTACAATAGATGTAGGGAATGGGGGACTACTAGAAATGATTTTATCTCCCATTTATTTGGAGAACAGATTAGGGAGTTGTTTGGGGTTCAGGAGGCTTACAAGGTGACAACTGTTGTACTTTCTCTTTGTCGACTACAGCTAAACTTTTATTGGCTTCATATATGGTGCTGCCTACTAGAAATAGAAGAATTAAGATGATTGCCCTACAGAAATTACAGTAATAATGATTGGTGTCAAATCGTTTCATGAGGAATTGAGGTTGGGAAACAATATGATGTGGAGATGAGCCCCTTGTTTCAAATCCCGCTTCAGCTATGGAATATCACTGAGTCACCTTGAGTGAATCTCTGTCCCTCAACTCAGTCTTCCTTGTGGGCAGCGTCATCTGCAGGGAAAATCTTCAGGGAAAAGAATGAAAGCAGGACTTGCCACTGTGATGCATGCAGTGCCCCTACGTTGTGACATTGCATGCATGTGTAAAAGTTTGTGTTGCTATGTTGTAACACTGTTGTTATGGTTTTGATAAAAGTGTCAATCCTGTCATGCACAGAGTAGACAAGATGAGTTTGGAGGAAATATGCAGGAACCGTTAGCTCAGCAAAAGTGAGTAAAATATTTTTGAAGTCCAGACCAGTGAGTTAACATTCAGAAGCTGTTATTACAGCCAATCTCAGTTACAGCCTTCTTGTGGAACTGAATTCCTTTCTGATCTACCTGTCATCAGCATAGATCTACTTGAGGGTTCTTTGGAGAAAAAGTATTATTTTACCCTATCTTGAATCCTTAACCATCTAACAAGGTTATCAAATATTTTATTCGTTTCTTGTTACACTTAGTTCCATGGCCTTACACATAGATATGCAAGCACACCCATCACTGATAATATGAAGTGCTCCACATCTTCACATTCGTGCCTTTGTTTTTTGTGGAGTCTGCATGTTATCTCTGCTTACAGTGTGAGCCCTGCAAGACATTTTTCTGCGGCCATATCTAGAGAAGGTTTTTCTTTCCGTCATGTCCCCCAGATGCCTTTAAGCTCAACCACTTCACATGAGAGCTGCTTGTTTATTTATAGCCAGCTTTTAATCACACTTGGATATTTTTAAAATGTCTTGCCTGGTGATAGCGGAGTTGCTTTCATTCATACATTACTTAAATCTCATTGTTTGTCCAACAATAGCAGAACCAGAAAGGTATAGAAGTAAATCCAGCAGCCACCTTCTGCTGGAAGCCCACTTAGGAGAAAATCCTAAAGATAAACAATAAAGGCCTACAGGATATGATTAGCGTGCAAGCTTGTTCTTTGAAAAAGTCATGCCACACTTTTCCCCAACTCACTGCCCTTGGGCTGTGCTGGGCTGTGAATGTCATGAACCTTAGCCAGCAGGACAACTGACGTGCTAGCAGGCAAAATGGACATTGTAGTCCAACATTGAAAGGGTATCAGGGTGGATGAGACTAATCAACACTGTTCAAATCAGGCCAATCTTGGGCTCTTGCACAGCCTCTTTGCACTGAGGCATATGCATGGATCGGATCAGGGGCAATGTGTATTAAAGAAGAACCATTTAGCCATGTCAGAGGTAAGGAACTGTGGTTGTAGAATTCATAGAAGATACATTGAGCTAATGGTTTAACGACGAATTTAACTACATGAATTTTGGCCCCACTGTCCCTTGCAACATCCTTTCCCCTCACCAGCCTCTTCTGAACAGAGGAATGAAATGGGAGGGAGGCTACTGGGGAGAAGAGAATGACTGTAAATTAAGTCTGGTTAAAACTGATCATCATCATCAGTTAAGTATAAGTTTCTCGATTAAATTTAAATATATTAAATTTAAAATAGATTCCTTTCTCATGGCACTTCATGTTGCCCCGGAGAAACATTTGGAAGGTAACTCAACATGCTGCTTCAGTAGAAAGAAGTAAGTCTAAAGAAGGCTTATTTAGTTTCTGTCTTTTAGAATGCTTTTCAAGTGAAACCCAGGGACAGATATGGAAAAAAACTTACTCAGAAATCTCCTAAGGCATTCTAGCATAAAAGACCTCGACTAAAAGTGTTAAAAGGTTAGGGAAGCTGTTTTACATGCTTTCAAAAGGACGTCAATTTGGATTATCTAGGGAAATGAAGGGTGGGGTGGAAGATTATTTTGGGAAAGGTAAGGTTAAGCAAAGACCAAGCAATGAATCAGATCTTATCAAGGTTAAACATCAAGGAAACAGAATGCCCACCAAATATTTGTTTGCGTTTCTGTTTTTTTTTTGGGTGCAGCCAGACAGCATTGGGATGCTACTTTCTAATCTGTGAGGTGACGGAAAAGTATATTGGCATAAATTATGCTGCCCTCATATCTGATCCTTATTCTGCCTCAGTGATATGATCCTTACTGTTTTAATGCAAAACAAGTTAAGAAAGTTGATTGGTGGAATCTCCTAGCCTCATTTCTCTTCCTGCTGAGCACACCCTGATGGTGGAGGGGAAACAAGCAGCAGTTGCTATTAATGTGTGATGAGGCAGAGGTCAGCAAGTGGGTTAGAACAACTAGTTTATTCCAAAGGTGTTTTTTTCCCAAGAGTCATATGGACCTTGTTTTTCCTTGAAGATGTTTTGCTTCTCATACGAGAAGTGTCTTTAGAACTGAAGAAGCTTTTTGGATAAGAAGCGAAACATCTTCAAGAAAAAACAATGTCTGGATGCCTCTTGAAAAGCACCTTTGGGACAGCCATGACCTGGATGACAGAGAATCTCCATAGACAACAACAAGTTTAGCTGCCTGGTATTTTGCTCAACCAAGAGGCTGTACATGCAGAAGTGGATTTCAGACTTCTTCTGAAAGAGTACTAGAGTCCCAAAATAGTTCAGTTCACAAGTCACACAGAGTGAGGAGATGACTGATCATGAGCTCCACCTTTGACTGATCCTACCACAAGACTGGCGTTGCTGGTAGTAAGTGACAACTGCCAGCAATGGGCTATGAGCACCCAGCTGTAGCCTAAGGAGCAGACAAAGAAATAGAAATATGACAAAGTCTAGCCATGCTAGACACATTGTTGGCAGAAGCAGCAGAAAACTTGCAGTACACTCATTGATGACACAGTCAGTAACACTGATTGAAAGTAGTCATCTAGCTTTTCAACTCATATATGCCCTGAACTCTGGTGGTGCAGAATGGAGTATTGCAGGCAAACTCTAGCCACAGCCTAGAGTTCAATCCTGACAGGGCTCGAAGTTGACTTAGCCTTCCATCTTTCCAAGGTCTGTAAAATGAGGACTCAGATTGTTTGGGGCAATATGCTGACATTGTAAACTCCCTAGAAAGTGCTGTAAAGCACTATGGAGAAGTATATGAATCTAAGTGTTATTGCTAAATTTAATAATAAGAACACTAAAATATCCAGCAGTCTTCACGAGACCATCATTAAACCTATGCGTATAAGAAGCCCATGTAAGGTTTAACCTGGCATTATGTCAACAGATGCTTCTTAAAAAGCCAAGCATTTGGTGTCTTCAACAGCTGAAGCCAAAATGGCTGGAGGTGGGCAGGCAGTAGCTAATAATTGGAGAGGGAGGGAGGAAACCCATTGAAATAGGCAATAGACTTATAAAGAACTAAAATAGGCAATAAAAGCTAGGCATATACCAACCCTGACCATGTCATACATCACATAGCAAAAGAAACATCATAGATCACATCCATGGTAAAAACTGTGTGAAAAGGAAATGGGAAACACTACTTTAAAGTTGTAATAGCAAAAAGAAAAATAATTTAAGCTGCCTCCACAATGAGCTAGGAATGAAATGAAAACGAAGTCCTGAGATGGTGGCATTTAAACAAGATTTTGGGGAGATTTTCAGGAACATGAGTTTAAAGGGCATGAAAATAACTTTATTATTATGTCAGCTGTTACATCCCCAATTAAAATTAAGCTAATTTTTTAACAGTCAGCAATCACTGTATTCTAGATCAGGGGTGTCAAACTGGATTTCTTCAAGGGCCGGATCAGCACTGTAATTCTCCTCTGTAAGCCAGCAACTAGGGGGGGGGGGCAGGGGAGGGACGGATGCCTCCTGCAGCATTCTGCCAGCCAAAAACGGGCTTGTTTTTGGTGACATCACTATCAATATTCAGCCCATTTTTGGCCCATTTTCAGGCCAGTTTCTGGCCCATTTCTGGCCTGTTTTTCGGCCCATTTTTGGCTGGCAGAGTGCTGCAGGAGGCCATGGAGGGCAAAAATGAGGCGCAGGAGGGGCTGCACGTGGCCTGTTTTAGATGCCAGAGGCACTGCAGGCCAGTCCTTTGATATTTCCAGACCGGCCCTGGGGGCCAGATACAGTCCATGGGCCTTGAGTTTCACACCCCTGTTCTAGACAAACTACATTGGAGGGCAAGGAAGCAACTTAGAAACAGACTTTTCTTTCTGTTTTCTTCTAACTTTCCCACCCATTGCATTCACTCTTTTCCACATTACCTAGTCTTCTCACACACACACACACATTTAAAGTTAGCCAAGGATGGAGAATTACATGAAAAAGAAAAATATTTCATTTTCTCTTTATATGATAACAATCTATGTTATACTGGTAATTCTTTGAGAGCTTATATTCGAGTCTTTGATTCCTCATCACTCTCAGATTAAATTTCACAATGTTGCACATGTTGCCTTTCTTTCCCTTAAAACCACATTAGTAAGTTATATAATTCACTTACTCCCCATTTCTCCTTTAATGTGGACAGCAGAAAGAGTTTGATTTTTTTTTTGCCAACCACATCTAAACCCAAACAGACCAAGCCTCAGGCTTTGGTCTGAGGTTTATGACTATCTTTCTGAATCTAACCCTAGAGAAAGTTAACTCAATGTCTTTACTAAGTTACTACTGAAAGTGAGATGGGCAGCTATACAAATGTGATTAAAAAGGTAGGTACGTACATACATACATACATACATACATACACACACACACACACACACACACATACATAGTAAAATTCTACTTCTACTCAACTTGACAAACAGTAATTAATTAAAAATGGAGCAAAAGTTTCTATACGTACTTTTCTCAATTATGACTGACCACGTGTGAGCCCAAGATCAGTTTTGGTCAGCTCTCAAGCAAACATGGTATAATATGGTATTTAACCAAATCTGAACTTTAAAAATGTGACTAACTTTGGTATAGTTGATTTACAAAAGGCTAGCCTCAGGCTATGGTTTATTACTATCTTCCTGAATCTAACCATTACAGTAAGTAAACTCAGTGCCCTTACTAAACTACTACTGAATATAAGATGAGCAGCTATACAAATTAACCTGAGGTGCATATAATAAAGTTAATAGGTAAAATAGGGTCAATTTGAAATTCAGATCACCAAGGTCCACGCTCAATGGCAAGTCTGTATAGCAAGATGTCATCAAGATGCTAACAGAGATCAAAGGTTCTGATTGTCACAGCAAAGCAGGGATCAAAGGAAGCACATTCAAGGTCAGTCTCAACTTCTTACAAAAGTTGTTCTAGCATGTGAATATTCTCTTTTTCCCCCTCCTCTCCCTCCTCTCCCGTCTCTCTTTCCCCCTCTTCCTCCCTCCCCCTCCACTTAGCACAACCAGGGCTGCCTCAGCTAATTATTCTGATTATTCTCTTACTCCAGAGCAATAAAAATACAAATCCTGCTACTTAGGAAAAACAACAGCAGCGCAATAAAAAACTAATCCCAAGGTGTGGCTGTGAGCAATTTGGTATTTCTCTGGCTTTTCGTTCAGTGTCATTGACATTCAGACAGATTTCAAGACTTTGCTTGTCCATGAAGCCTGATTCCGGAGTTACCGTACTTTTTTCAAGATTGTCCCAACATTTGGAAGAAGTTTTTTTAACTCTGCTGTGCTCTGCTTCTACTGCTTGGACAAAGATACTGTATATTCATTACAAGAAATGTTTATCTCTAATGTTTATCAGCTGACCTCTTTGCCCAAGCAAATATCTTCAAAGAGGCAGCAGCTATAGAAGACAATACTAACATCAGAGGTGATAAGAGCACAGATAAATGAGATTCCAGTTAGGATGCTCTGTGCTCTTTGAGGATAATTTGTGCACTCAGGAGTGTGAATGACACTACAGTGAAAATGTGCCACAACAACAATTTACAAAAACAAAATAGTTTGTTGAATAACCCATAGTGGTCTGGAACAGACAAAATGCGGGTGCTAATGCTAAAGCGGACGACAGAGAATAAGGTGGCTGGATGGAGTCACTGAAGCAGTCGGTGTGAGCTTAAATGGACTCCGGGGGATGGTAGAGGACAGGAAGGCCTGGAGGAACGCTATCCATGGGGTCGCGATGGATCGGACACGATTTCACAACTAACAACAACAACAACAATGCTAAACTATTCTGGGGTGGTTGTTATTGCAGATTGGTGTCTGATGCTGAGGTAAACTATGTAATAATATGGAATTAAATTTAAATATTAAATTTGAAAAGAAATATGCCATCTCTACTGTATATTGTTACATTTCCCCCCAGTTAGAACAGATGGAAGAACTAAGACAGTTAAGGTCAAACTGACAGAAACGCTGGGAGGGATTCGTGTTATTTGAGTGAGAAATCAAAGGGTGAGAATGTCCTTCCTAAAGAAAAATGATCAGAATACATTGTAAGACTCTTCAACCTTGACCCAGGCTTGGCACTGCTTTCTGCCTGTGTGCTTTCAAAACAGCCAGTATATATGGAAACTTCTATAAACTGTTGCTGTTTCTGCACAGCAGAGGAACTTAGAGATAATGCAGCAGTTTACACTATTGTTGCCACGTAGGCTGGATTTATCCAGCTAGTCTACCATAATAGCTACAACCATGTTGGCAGCCTTCTGATATGTTGGATTATAATATCCATCACCTCAGCCAACATAATTATTGTGTTGACTAATAAGTGGCATCATCCCAGTGATGATTTAGGATGATGGGAGCTGGAGTCCAAATTTTCTGGATTTGGAAGGCAATGGTTGGGGAAGCTGAGGTGAACACACTGGCTTTGAAAAAAGGAAATTCAGGACCAAATTGTTGTTTTACTCACAACGCCTGTGTCACTTCTGCTTTAACATACTTCAAAAGGTGTTATTGTTGAAGATAACATGGTTTATTTTGCTGTGCTGAGCTCTTAGGTCGAAGATGGGTGTGAAACAAATGTCATAAACAAATGTCATAAACAAGAGAAATGTTTTTTCTCTTTCCCCCTCATATTTCTTGCAAATACTTTTAAGCCTACTATCAATGAGTCTTTTTATATTTTCTTCAGTAACTGTTAGCAGGATATACAGTATAACTAAAGCTGCCTTTGTTATTTACTTAAGAACTTGCAGTGGATAGTCCCTCAGCTAGTGGAAGAATTAACTGAAAAATAGGTCAGCTGTTTTTGAGATTATGAAATATTTGAGATAAATTTAACTCTGCTCAGCACTAAATATAGTGTTTCTTCCAAAAGCTTCTTCATCTTGGTTATTCTCCTGCTATTTAACAGCGGGTCCAGAAGGTTTTGAGATTTCATTAGTTCCTTGTATTCATTCATCAAGATATGATACTTTCCCCCATATATCAGCCTCCCCTGACTGAAGACTTTTCAGATTTGTTGGAACGAATTTGTATCATCTGCAGCTAGCAGATCCACTCATTTAGGCCTGATCGAAGTTGTTCTAGGCTCTATAGGGAGAAGTATTATGACTTCTGTCCATAAAGTCTATAGTCAAAATGGTTCCAGGACCTCACCATTCAGTTCATACAATGTCCAATTTTGTAATGATTCCTTACTCCTTTTGCATCACAAAAAATATTTTCCTCCCATCCTTTGTTTATACTTTATTTCTCAATATATCCCTGAGTATACCCAGAATCCTCAGCTATTATGAAATATTTCTCCCTCTACCTGAAAACTTCCATTTTCATGAAAATGGGTCTTTTGGATCTCGCCAATTTCCATTTCTTTCATTATTCTTTTGCCTTTTTCTGTTGTCATTTTGAATCAAGGTAGTCAAGTCTAAAACAGGGAAACAAAAGTGATACAGGTGATCAGTGGTGGGATTCAAAAAAATTTACTATCAGTTCTGTGGGGGTGGCTTGGTGGGCGTAGCTATTCATTCAGCCAATCAGAGGTGGTATTTGCCAGGATCAGCCAATCAGAGGTGGTATTTGCCAGTTTTCAAAATTATCGCTATCGGTTCTCCGGAACCTGCCGGAACTGGCTGAATATCAGCTCTGCAGGTGATACATATATCATAAGTGTATGTATTTGTTTATGTGTATAAATCCAAGCTGCATAATGTAGGCTGCAAACATTTGGATGACCATCAGGAAATGGTAACTATTTGTTGCTATCTTTGTAACCCAGATCTGGTAGTAATAATGTCTATAAACAGAAATGCAATACACCTTACTAAAGCAATGAAAACTGAGACCAGAGGATCAGATAAATGCTTGATTTGTGCCTGACTGTTCTTCCTACTGGTGGAACGTAATGTGTAAAAGGTTCAAAGTCTTTCATGTAAAAGACTATCCTCTATAAAGGTACATTTTTTCTGCCTTTATCCCAATTGTTGCTTTGCCTCTCCAATTCTTCTCAGCTTGGGGAAATGATGGATGGGACACTTTTTTCACCAATCCATCTGAGAGTAATTTATGTGTCTGTAGATGTTATAGATGTTCATTTTGCCTTAAAAATGCAAAAATATTCTGATATAGATCCTTTGGAGGAAAAAAATTTCAGGGTAAATCTAATTCTTATGGCATTTTCCAATTTCAGCTTAATTGCATAATTTATAACTGTAGAAATCAAACCTAATTTTCCACTTCAGTATTGTTTTCCTCTCCTTCCGTCCTTCCTTCCTTCCTTCCTTCCTTTCTTTCTTTCTTCCTTTCTTTTTCTTTCTTTTCTTCCTGATTTTTTTATCTTCAGGCCTGAAGAAAATTTGAAAGCCTATAGTCTATTTTGTGGCATGCATATTGATCTTGATAAAGGCATTGTCCAACTGATGATTTTTGGGTGTTATCTATCAGCACCTATGTGTCATTTGCATTTTTTGAAGAGGAATAAAATAAAATGTCCTAAGAAGTGATCATGGTAAATGTTCAGCTAGAGAGATGGGTGGGTGCAATTTCTCAAGCACATATATTTTTCATAAAGAAATGTGTTCATTAAACAAAGCCAGGTGCACAATTACTTCAGAAGAAGACTACTACTACTTTGCAATCCCGATTAGGGCAACCCCAGTTTAAGAGATTGGCCATTTATGGGGACCTCTGCCAATAAAATTTTATTGTTAAATTATGTGATGGCACTGTTATATAGAAAATCCATTTCCTATAGCAGTCTAGAAAGCGAGAAACTGTGTTCTGGTCCTACGTTAGCCCAAAGATAGTTGGGTAACTATGGGACACTCACTCTCTCTTAGCTCAAGGAAGAAAGCAATGGCAAGCCACTTCTGATAATGTTACCAAGAAAACTTCATGGATTTGTCCATGTTTTCACTAAGATTTCAGACTGATTCATGAGGCAATGGTGGTAGCAGTTCCTATAGTGCATTATGATGCCAACTAGCTTCTCATCTAATCTGTTTGCAAACTTTAATATAGGTACCATATATAGGATGCAAAACATAGACGCAATTTTCTCATATCAAAGTACCGTAATTGGAAAAACAATGTTACTTATTTTAGGCATTTGTTCAATTTAACAAAAGTAACCTGGGTTTCCATGCTTCTGGCAGAAAGTAAGCAAATCTAACAAACATAATGAAAGAATAGCACATTTTGAAACCACAATACATAAAGCAGATTTCAGAAAGGAAAAAGGAAATGGAAACCAAAATGCTGAAGACCTTTTTTTCCCTCTGAATATCAGATCAGTAAAGGCTCCAAATTCAAAATGCAGATTTTTCTATGAGCACTTGTGAAAAAAGGCTATCTTTTCTCACTCCTAATCAGGAAGCGAAACCATTCAAAAATGGCATTTCCCTGGGACTCATAATAATACATTTTAAATACAGTATGAACATATTTGTTATCTACAAGATAACAGATTGTTATCTACAAGAACCAGTTGGGTATAGAAATTAAATAAACATCTATCATATTTTCTGTGCAAAGGACCATCATTGTCTGTTTATACTGTAGCTTTCTGAGCTTCTTTAGCTTTTCTGACCTGTAAATACAGTTGCAATCTTTGTTCCTTTTTTCCTTAAAGTTTTTTTTACACAATTTAATTTAGAAGAAATATTCCATTTTCCTTATCTGTGTGTTGGAGAAGCTGGCATTGAGGGAAGTGTCTACTTCTGACATGATAAATATAGGGGAAGCTTATGTATCTTTTTTGTCATCTATTCCTAAGCTCTGCTGTCCATTCAACAGACTTCAAGACTCTTAAGGTAGTTTTATCACAGTTTTCCTTTATTGTTACAGGTACTCCTTCACATATGACCACAATTGAGCCCAAAATTTATGTTGCTAAGTGAGACATTTATTAAGTGAGTTTTGCCGCATTGTAATACTTTTCTTGCCACAATTGTTAAGTGAATTACTGCAGTTGTTAAATTAGTAATACCATTGTTAAGTGACATTGGCTTTCCCATTGACTTTGCTTGTCAGAAGCGCAAAGGGGGGTGACCCCAGGACACTGCAACCATCATAGACATGAAACCAGTTGACAAGTATCTGGATTTTGATCACATGACTATAGGGATGCTGCAATGGTCATAAGTGTGAAAAATGGTCATAAGTCAATTTTCCAGTGCCATTTAACTTCATATGGTCACTAAATGAACTGTTGTAAGTCAAGGACTATCTGTATTTTACAATAGGTGAAGTGAGGCCAGTGTATTATGGGTATCATACCACACTGCTCAGTTACCAAATACTTGCAATGCTCAGATGTCCAGAATTATGCTGGATAGCCTGGATTTTTTTAACATCTTCTCTCCATGTACTTCCAGACTCTAGGACTCATCTTTTGCCCTGCTCCATCTTATTTATTTATTTTATTTTATTGATCACATTTCTATGCCACCCAACTCCCGAAGGACTGGGCGGCTTACAACAATTAGCAATTAGCTTACAACAATTTAACAATTAGCTTACAACAATTTAACAATTAGCTTACAACAATTTAACAATTAGCTTACAACAATTTAACAATTAGCAATAGCACTTTTTATAGAATCAGCATATTACCCCCAACATTTGGGTCCTCATTTTACCTACCTTTAAAAGGATGGAAGGCTGTCGACCTTGAGCCTGGTGAGATTCGAACTGCAGTTAATTGCAGGCAACTGCACTTGAGTCCAGTACTCTACAGACTGCACCACCATGGCTCTTCACGGCAGCAAAGGATCAGGTGTTCTGAAACCCTTAGCCGTCACATAATGTCCCTTGCATTGTTGTACCTCAGACATGATAACCCTATACCAGTGATGGCGAACCTATGGCACGCATGCCACAAGTGGCACGCAGAGCTCTCTCTGTGGGCATGCGCGCCGTCGCCCCAGCTCAACTCTGCCGAGCATACACACGCACCTTCTGCTGGCCAGTTGGTCTTCAGTTCTCTGCCATGCAGACAAGGGGTGGGGCACATGCGTGGGGCACACGCGAGTGCAAGGGGCGCACGCGCATTACATTTTGGGTATGCCTGTGCACACGCATTGGGTACTTGGTGCCAAAAGGTTTTGACATCACTGCCCTATACTCTTCTGGCTTCTAATGGGACTAGGCTTGGAGGCAGTAAAAGGGGGTGACTTGGCAGGCTTCCAAGGAGACTATAGTGGCGAGGCAGAAAGATATGTAAGAGGTGAGTTGTAGCCAAATAAATAGCTGGAACAGAATAGAACTTCCAATATTTTATCTCTTTCTGTACCATGATCTACTGGTTTTTTAAAAAAAATCCTGAACATTTCATCCATATGTGGCTACGTGAGGGCAGAAGGGAAAGAAACAAGAAAGCTATGTTATTTACTGGCCAATAATAATTTTGTCGCTTATATCCTATATTAGGATATCATAGGTGATGGTACTGAACACCAATGAGAAATCTAAAAGGACTAAAAGGACCCCTGGAAAATCGAAAAGGACCACAAAGGCTGCATTCCCTCATCTAAATCCCAGTAAAAAAAAATTATGTACCAGAGCAATCAGTGCTATTTCTACCCTATGACCATGAGACCCCATGAGGTCTAAAGCCTAAATGGGTCCAGATAATCCATTTCCTGTAGCATCATATGTAGCTGATTCCCCATCACCTTCTATAAGAGGTAGAGAATGTGCAAAATTGTCACATAAAGCCTGAATCAGAGACTGTAGTTGTTTTTCAGTTGGAAGTGCAATCAGCTGCTAAAAAGCTCATGGCCATCTTTCTTTCATTCATTTTAACCTCTTTTCTTATGGGTTCTCTAATGAGTGGGGGGCACCTTTTAATCCTCATAGGATTTATGAATATACGAATCACCTGCCATTTAATCCATGAATTGAATCAGGTGAAATTAACTGGCTTTTTTTCCAGACTCCATTTTCTTTTTAAGATACAGATGAAAGGATAAATCATCTTACTTATATTATACATGCAAAAACAAGTGTTCCAGTAATAATGGAAAACTAACTTTAATTAAAGGAAAGCTAACCTGTACAAAATTTGCATGTTCCATGAAAGAACATTTCAATTTCAGTGAAGACCTAAAACACACCACCCAGAATTAAAAGTTATCTTTTTAAAATTCCAGTCCCAGTGCACAACTATATAAAATTCTGCAGAGCCCAGTTTCTAATGTTTTGGTGAGGTAGAAACATGGGAGGGATTGTGGGAGGCTGATTTTTTAGTGTATTTAAATATGCAAGTTTTGTGCTAAATGACAATATGTTTTAATTTTAGCTATTAAAAACAAACTAAACTGAAATGTATTATAATAAAGGTGCTCCTTGGGCTATAAAAAGAGCCTTTATTAAAGGAATCCCCCCCCCAAATCAGAGATCATGTAATTAGTAAGGTCTTGTTGAAATCTGTCCACAAACTGAGCCAATGATGTAGGATTACTGTAATACCAGATGGAAAAACAAAATCTGCAGGTTGAACTACAATACGATGTTTTTATTTTCTATCATAGCTGGTCCTGCCTTTAGATAAGGAGCCTTATCTATTTTATATTTAACGCTTATGGTTTGTGAAGGCTGAATTGGAATTATAATTTTGAATTGTAGCACAGGTTCTGCTAAGCACTGGGTTTTGCTAAGATTGATGTTAAGAAAAGAAAGTGGTTTGTTGTTTAAATGGGGGTAGAAGAGTGATTGTTGGAGTCTGACCTCTTGGCACAACCAAGAGATTTATCAAAGGGTGCATGTGACTAAGTTAAGTAAGAGACACAGCCCCAGCTTGAAGGAAACAGCTGCTCATTTTTGCTTTCACACTTGGCAGCTGGACAAAGAAGGGAGATGTTTGTGTTGAATACCTCTGCAAAACCGAATACAGTAAGTGATTTTTTTCCCCTGTTGTCCTTGGGTTGAGAATGTGTGTGCATTTTTTAAAAGCCAGAAATACTTCTTTTTCTCTTGTAGCTTCTCTCGTAAAAGTTGAAATCTAGCTTGCTATCTCATAGAACTAGTTCCACAAACAATCCTTTCTTCAAGACCCTTAACTAATGCACGGAGCTGGCTTATTTTGCTTCACTGAAAGAAAAATAAATAAAGCTAGCTTAAACTACAGTGTAATTGCTTTTCAAGGGTATTCGGCTTGGCTTGCCATGTGCGGTTTAGAATGGGGGATGCTGTGTCTTTAAAGAGGGAATACTCACAGCTGCAGCTGCCGCTGTTGTAGTAGTGTTGCTGTTGCCGGAGACGCTGTACCTTGTACACTTCTTCCTCCCACAAAACAAGGTACAAGAATGCAGTCCTGCTTATGGTGTGCCGGCTTTTATTTCCTTACAATGTCACGAAGAGGCTCACGATGTCAAGCGCCTTGTAATAACACTGAGGCTGTTCTATGGCAATTTAGAAGAGACCCATTTAAAGCAGCTCAGCAGTTTTCAGTGGCAGCGATCTGGGGAAAACACATTGCTGACTTTGGGCTAATAAAAATGCAGCAGACAAACCCTATCATGTATCATGGTGCCAGACAAGGCTTCCAAAAATATTGTTCCTGTCTGCATAGCTATTGGGATTGCCAGGAGGGGAACTACTTGTAGCAGAAGGAGGAGTCCCTTAATTGCTACTAGCTTTAGAATTTGCTTAAATTCTTGATAAGGACTCTGTTGTCTTACTACATGCATAACTTACTTAAAAGTCTGAGGGGGAGGAGGAAAGCTGATTGTCTTTGGGGCTGTTGTCAGCTTCTAGGAGCCTCTGATTGGCCACTGTGAGAAATAGGCTGCTCCCTGGGTGGACTTTAGGTCTTGAGGTTCTTTTTTAATTCAATGAAACAATTCAAGGCTGCCCTTGGAGCCAGAATTATAGGGGCTGAAATGATCAGCTGAAGGTGATTTGTGGCAAATAAGCCACCCTACCAGGATTACTGCTACTTAACACAGCAAATTTAATTCCTACCTGTAATAAGTCTTCTCTGCGTTTTATGATCATGGGTGGCATCTGAACTTATCTCCATGGCTATCCTTTTGCTTTAAAATAAGTATAATCATTTTCTACACTTAGCAGAAAAGTAGATGCAAAGTCCTTTAAATTTCTGTAGTCATAATGATGCTGCAAGGCTGTAGAGGCTCAGATGATTTCCTGTCTTGTCCAGGTTGACAGTTTTGATTGGACTACTATTTCAGGAATGCAAAAGTGAAAGTAAAGCATGAAATGTCACACTGGAAAAGGGAAGAACAGGAATGATATTTGTGTTGATTTTACAACCCAAGACATGGCAACCCAAAGGAATCCACAGTTATGATTATAAATGGCTAAGATTGATAGGTGTAGTTTGGACTAGTGGTTTAGGCACCAACTTAAAAGCAAGTGACTGCGAGTTCTGGTCCCACTTTAGCCTTGAAAGCCAGTTGGGTGGCCTTAGGTCAGTTGCTATCTCTCAATTGAACTCACCCCGAGGGTTGTTGCTGTGGGGAAAATAGGAGCAGGAAGGTGTGTTGGATATGTTTGCTGTTTTGGGTTATTTGTAAAATAATAAAGGCTGGATACAAATAAAATAAATAATCCAGATCTCCCAGTTAATTGGAGGAATTATATTGCCCATCATTTAAATGTTATACTTGATTTTATGTGTGGGAATTTCCATTGCTGTATGGTAACCTGATTGCATTCTGTTTCTTTCCATGATATAAGTGATATAGTCTCACAATTTTCCTGCATTAATTCAAAACCTTTCAAAAAATTACTTCAGCCTTTTTCTTGTTTTCAGCAGCTAATTTTTTCTCTATTGCAATAGTAGCAAAACAGCAACCATTCTATATCTAGTCTAGTCATTCTATAGCTAGCAATCCACCAATAAATTTTAAAACTTTCGGCCTGCTCATTGATAATTGAGTATTAGGATAATTAGGATTATTCTTGCAATGAGGAGGCTCTCAGAAATACATTGCCTGGATTAGGGAAAACATATGTATACACACTTCTGCCAACCTAGCAGTTTGAAAGCATGTAAAAATGCAAGTAGAAAAATAGGGACCACCTTTGGTGGGAAGGTA
>JANHFQ010004626.1:130545-141409 GCA_032468035.1 Aparallactus werneri
AGAGAGAGACAGAGAGAGAGAGAGAGAGAGAGAGAGAGAGAGAGAGAGAGAGAGAGAGAGAGAGAGAGAGAGAGAAAGCTAGGAAGAAAAAATAAAGAATGAGGAAACTATCGTGAGTAGTCCACTAAACATTTGAAAAGAATTATTATTTGAAAGCTTTTTTTTTAAAAAAAAGGGTGCGTCTTTGAGCCAAACTTCGTTCTATCTGCAGCTCGATCGATGCCAGAGAAGTTTTCGAAAACTGGGTCACTGGTGGGCCCAGCCAGGAGATGCAACTGAGAGGGTTTGGGCAGGGTACAAGTTGACACCAATCTTGTGGGGACAGGCTTCAGGTCTCCGCTCTAGGCCCTTGGCACATCTTTGACTCTGGAAAGGCTCCTTTGCTTGGCAAGGAGGGGATGGGTGGGAGGGGGGGTAGGCCGTTGTTTCTGGAATATTCTGGAAAGTGCCCGAAAACACAGCTGTGGTGTTTGTCCCCCCCAGCTGCTGCAAATGGCAGAACAAACTCCCATCTCTTCTTGAGATGGGTTTCCAGTCCAGGGAAGGACTTCCTGGAAAGAAGTGAGATGTGTGTGAATGTGAGTGAGAGGGGGGGTGGGGGGGGGCGGGCAGGTGAATTCCAGTCCAAGTCCTACAAGAGAAATGTTCCATCATCTTCCGGGGTGCCCTTACCTGCAACCTTGGCATCCTTAGAAGTCGTCCTGTTCCTTGACTTTCGGGCAGCCCCTTCCCCTCCCTTGAACTGCTCGCCTGCCTTGGTCTCACCCAAACAAGCCACAAGTCAACACTGTTCTGAAGCAGGCGAGAGGCCGGATTGCTGTGGCCAGAGCGCTACCGGCCAGCCTCTGAGGCAGAACCGAAAGTCATCGGCTGAATGTGGCCATTGTGTGCAAACCACCGCCAACGGGAAGGCCAAAGGGAGCAGGAAAACAGCAGGGACCCCTGGCTTAGCCTGAGCAGCTACAAAGCTAGCCTTCCTGCCACACGGCAAGCCTTTTTTTTCCTTGGGGTTTAAGGCACGGAGTCCTTTTGTGATGCAGGGTATGGTGCCAACCCAACAAACGGGCTCATTAAGATCACCAGGTTAAGAGCGAGGGGGTGGACCCAGGGGAAAGGAGCCCTCCCAAAAGATCTGGCTCCCCTGGCCAGTCCTTCTCCTCAAATGCCCAAGAAGGCTGGCTTTCTTTTCCCTTCGCCAGATCGAGCTGCTCTCTTGTGGCTACTGCCGCCGCACAGAGCCAAACGCCACTTCTTCGTCACACAAAGAACATCATTACCCCTCTAATGTGCAGGCTTCCCGAAAGGGCGTCGCACGGATCTCTTCGACCCACAGAGCATCAATCTCGGTGTCCCTCTGCAGCTCCCTTAGGCCCAGAAAGCTAACGCGCAACCCTCTCTCTAAGCTCCCCCCTCCCTTCAGAGGTGTGCCCCGCACCTCTCTCTCTCTCTCTCTCTCCACAGCCAATGGCCGTCCATCCCAAATTGTGATGGGGGGCAACTGCTGTCCGAAAGCACCCCGGTTCAGCCCCATTGCTACCACCGCCGCCGCAATGCAGAAATAAATACATCAACTGGGTGCCCAGCAGGTATTCTGGTCTGGTGCCGCCTCTGTCCTGCCCAAGAGCTTATTAAATCTCTGCACCTTCGGAGCTGTTATACACAGGGCAGGATCCTTATCGCTTCCTCGGCAGTTGCACACCCCTGATTTTGCACGACAGCACGCCTTGGTCTTGCCTGCTTCTACATCCAGCTCTCCACAACCCCCCCCCCATGTTTTTATAACTATCTCTCCCTCTTCAATTCATTGTGTTGACTTACAATGATTATTTGAAGTTACAACAACACTGAACAAGTGGCTTATGACTATTTTTTACACTTACACTTGCCATTGCAGCATCCCAATGGTCACATGATCAATATTCAGATGCTTGGCAACTGACTCGTACTTATGATGGTTGCAGTGTCTGGAGTAATGCGACCGCCCTTTACAACCTTCTGACAAACAAATCAATAGGGAGGCCAGATTCAGTTCACAAACATATTACTAATTTAACAACTGCAGTGATTCACTTTAGAACTGTGACAAGAAGTTCATAAAATGGGGCTTAAAATTCACTCAACAACTGTCTTGCTTAGCAATCAAGATTTTGGGTTCAAGTCAAAGTCAAGATTTTGTAACTGGAGAACTACCTGTACCCCAAGATTGAGATTTTAAAAGATCATGACTTAAGGTGATGACTTAATGCAGAAATGGATGCACACATTTTGTTGACTCAAATATTATATCACACTTTTCAGAGCATGCTGAGGAACAGCCTCCAAAAAAAGCACAGGAGGTTCAATTTTAGCTGCAAGGAGTTTAAAAGTTTTAAGAAGTAAAATAGGTGCCTAGATTATCTGAAATACTAAAAGCAATTACTTTGGCTATGTCCCTAGTGCAAAATTGTCATGACAGTTATCAGCTGCTACTGTGATGCAATGATGCAATGATGTAATGATGGGAATGAGTTAGCAAGGATTTTGGCTGTTATCCCTTTAAGAGCCTGTATAATAAGAAGAGGCCCTGTTAGGGCATCTCTCTCTCTCTCACTGTGTGTTCTTCTCTGATGTAATTGCTGCTTGTTTGACCTCTGACAAAGTACATGTATATATAGTATATATTCTTTTGTAGATAAAACCACTATTTATTATAAACCTCTGTTTGTTGTTATTGCTCCTGGGTTGTCTCACGTAGTAAAGCTGAGTGCACTCTGACAAAAAAAACCCCTCATGTTTTTATTTAACCCACTAAAGGAGAATCTGGGATCTTCCAATGGTTTGCTGGTCAATCACATACATTTCCAATATAAGGCATTACTCTGATTACAGCTGCTACCATGAAAATGTGAGCAACTATATTAGTTGAATTTTATAAAAAATAAAACTGTCTTTATTTACCTGTGTTGTATAAATATAATCAGAACTAGGAATATCACTATTTTGAGTGTTGTATTTATGTTATGCTGAATTTTGTGTTCTTGGTTTTTCTGCTAGCTATTTAAGGAGCATGATGGCTCGCATGCTTAGGACACTGGTTGGAAGTCAGCAAGCCTGCATTTGAGACCCAAGTGCTCCTATGGGGGGATGGGGTGAGCTGTGTGCTTTGTTCCAGCTCCTGCCAGGGATATGAGAGGAGCCCCCAACTGAACATGTCCCAGCAGTGGTGATGCTACCAGCTAATCCTTTCAACCCAGAAATGTCTTGATGCTTCCGACACAAATGCAATGAGATGTTAGCTATTTGAACTGGCGTTTCTAATTGTGATTCCATTTTTATATGTTGCATGCTTCTATTAGAACAATGATAGCATAAAATAAAACTCAATGGATGTATATATGAATTCTTAATTTAATAGTATTTTTGGTGCTCTACTATCCAAAAAAGAGAAATAATTGCCAGGGTATCCCCAAAAGGGATTAACTGTGTCAAAACAGGAAGCACAACCAGATCAAAACATTTTTTCATTTTGAAAGTGTGTTGTGTTCATTTTAAAAGGGATAGGGTTTGGCTCCAGTTGCAACCATCATTTTGATGCTGCATGATATCCCTGACTGTGTTAATAAAGCAGCTTTAAGAACTATGGTAATACATAAGACAGGATATGGATGGTATCCAGGACCATTTCTAATAGGAAACTTAAGGTAGAATAACTTTTCAGATCATAATGTGGGTCAGTTTGATATTTTGTGATTGCAGGGAAAAGTTTGTAAACAGTTCCATTTACATCTTTTTAAAAAATAGAGTTGCCATCTTGAAACCTATATTTATTTGTACATTTAACCACTACTCCAGAAACCAAAGAAGAACATTCATGGCAGACAGAAAGACAAGTTTAAGTTTATTTGGACTTTTCTAGTTGATCTTGTTATTTATTTTATTTTATTTATTTTAATAAAATTTCTATGCCGCCCAATCCCCAGGGACTCAGGTCAGCATACAATAAACTAAAACATATAATAATATAATATAAAACCCCATACTATAATGACAGTTTAAAATAGATATAAAACCCCTGAGTGGTTTACTTATCCCCCACCAGCCTGCTGGAAAAGCCCTGTTTTAACAGTCCAGTGGAAGGTGAGGAGGTCCGGGATGATCTGGATCCCTAGGGCAGCTCGTTCCAGAGGGCAGGGGCTGCAACTGAAAAGGCTCTTGCCCTAGGCACCGCCAGTCAACATTGACTAACCGGCAGCACCTGGAGAAGGCCGACTCTGTGGGCCCTAGTTGGTTGCTGGGAGGTGAATGGTTGCAGGAGGCGCTCTCCAAGGTAAGCTGGCCCGATGACATAAAAGGCTTTAAAGGTAGTAACCAGCACCTTGAATTGAATTCGGAAACCTACTGGTAGGTTATTGATGCTGATAGAAGCTGAAGTCCAAGTCTTCTGGAAATTACCAGATTGCTTCTCCTTCTGTAGGTACTTAAGTGAAGCATGTTTTTCACTGTTCCATGTTTATTCATGTCTAATACCATAAAAGAGTATAAAGTAACACATCCAATCAGTATTGCCTAGAGACTGAGATTATAGAAAATATCATTGGCAGATGTCATTGTCACAGTGACTCAAACATCTGCTATTTACATTTTCAATATAATGCCAGAATGGTAAATTCGTGCATCTTTTTAAAGATATGGAATATAAGCATCTTTGCACCCTTAAATTATAATATTTATCTTCTAATACTAGACTGGTAGCCTTTGCAAAGAAAAGATAATTCCAAATCAGACAGCAAGTAGTGTAGGGAATTTTAAGAGGACATTTTTAAGAGGCACATTGCCAGGGGGGGCCTTCGCACAGGTTCGCCTCGTGTGACAATTGCACCCCTATCTGGACCGGGATGCCCTTCGGATGGTCACTCATGCGTTGGTGACCTCTCGTCTGGATTACTGCAATGCACTCTATATGGGGCTGCATTTGGGTACCATTCGGAGGCTTCAGCTGGTGCAAAATGCGGCCGCGCAAGCAGTGATGGGAGTTTCCCGATACTCCCATGTAACGCCTCTGCTCCGCGAGGTGCATTGGCTGCCGGTTGCCCTCCGGGTGAGATTCAAGGTGCTGGTATTAACCTTTAAAGCCCTTAATGGCATGGAGCCAGTTTATTTGAGGGAACATCTGGTGCCGGCCTCCCACCGCCCAGTTCGTTCCCACAGGGAGGGCCTCCTCAGGGAACCAACGGCCGTGGAGTGCCACCGGGCTGGGCCCAGAGGCAGGGCCTTTTCTGTGGGGGCACCCACCTGGTGAAACCAGCTACCACCTGACCTTCGTACGGCCCCCGACCTCTGTACCTTCTGCAGGGAATTAAAGACCTACCTGTTTGAGATGCTGGCTCGGGTTAAGGGGAGGGTTTTTATAGGGTTTTTTAAATTTTTATCAGTTTTAATGGGGCTTTTGTTTAATTCTTTTTAATTGTAAATAATTGTTTTTAAT
This sequence comes from Aparallactus werneri, assembly GCA_032468035.1. Taxonomy (NCBI): domain Eukaryota; kingdom Metazoa; phylum Chordata; class Lepidosauria; order Squamata; family Lamprophiidae; genus Aparallactus; species Aparallactus werneri. The sequence goes on from JANHFQ010004626.1 coordinate 136,010, forward strand.
CATGCCCTGTACACTGCCCTGAGTCCCAAGAGAACGGCGGCATATAAATTAAATTAAATAAATAAAATAAATAATAAATTTGCAACTCAAAAATTAGGGAACCTGTCAGAATGTGCCAATTTTGCTGAAAAGTAATATTGCATGTAATCTTAAAATTCATAAAAGTGGAAAGAAAAGCATAGGAAAAGTTCTTGATTACAAAAGTATTTTCACTCATCTGATTGATCCTTGCAACCTATCTATTTATTTATGTTTTATTTCCAAGATTTCTCTTCTCTCCAAGTCTTTTTCTCCATTCATGTTTTTTCCTGTGATTGCAATTCTGTGCATGTTTGGGTTTTGTTTTTGTTTTTAGGTTAGAAGGACCAGCCTGTTCACAAAGGAAATCTCATATTGCAGCAGTCACTTTAACAACTACCTGGAAACAACATTCCTAATCTTCAGCCATTCTGGTGTAGTAAGAATTCTGGGATTTTTAATCCCAAACTTTTGTAGAATATAGGTTGGTATATATAGGCTGAGGAAACTTCAAACAGTCATTAAGAAACCAGTTGTTAAGAGGTGACAACCAGTGTTGGGATTCTACCAGTACACTGGTTATGCGCTTCATGGGCGTGCTTGGCGAATGCCAGTCAAACGTGCACTGTGCGCAATTGACGTACAAATCTTCATGGTGTTCAGTGCGCATTTGACTGGCATTTGCCAAGCGCACCCATGAAGCGCATAACCAGCGTACTGGTAGGATCCCACCACTGGTGACAACCTAAATAGTTACTGTATTCCATGCTTTACTTTTGTCTTTATTTTGCACAAAAAACATTTATGTTGCTCTCACTGTTGTGGTCTTCAAAGCAAATTTTCAGGAGGCTCTGATTGACAAACTAAGGAAGGTAATTCAGTTTTCTGGTTCTTCTGGACAGCCAGTTCAAACAGCCTCAAAAGTTTATTGAGTTAAGGAATTATACTTCTAAATAAAGTGACTTTAGAGCTTTCAGTCTTTCAATTGTGTGAAATATTGATTGACTTTATTTATGGATGTGAAGAACTGTTTCAGACCTCGTCACTTTGGAATAGGTTATGGCATATTCATAAAATGTGAAATAGTATTTTGTCAAAGGAGGAGCAGAATAGTGGAGGTCAGCTGGTGGCCATAATTCTATGACCACTTTTTTCTAGCAACTAGATTTTCATGGCAAACTTCAATATGGAAACTGTTCTACTGAATTCCTTCTCTTGCCTCTGCATCTGAAAATTTCATTACGTATACAATGGTTTTCAAACACCAGTTTTAACAGAACAGCGAGTTTCCTTCAGACCCTAGGATTATTTACTTGAGATGCTACATAAAATATTCAATTGTGTTTTTATAGACATAGTGGCCTTTGTAATGTAAGTAGTGTAACATATTCAGACTTTGATTGGATGGCACAACAAACTCATTGGAAATGGTATTGAACTTGCACAATTTCCTTGTTTCACCATTAAAAAAAATTATTTTGCACACTGCTTGGCTCACACCTTTCCTCTAACATGCTCTTTCACTGCTGAAGTGGCATTTCAGAACTGACAGCACCAGCTGTCCACCTGTCTTTGCTTAGCTGATTTCTGGATAACAGATGGTACAACTAGCTTGGCATGTAACTTTTGGATAAGAATAAACAGCAGCGTGTCTGCCAGAGTTTTGATGGCTTAAATTTTTTTTACACATTCTAGTTTGCTGACTAGCTATTGGAGAGGCCCTGCTTTTGACTGGAAAGTATTTCCTGCTTTGTGTTTTTGCCAGCAAAACTGAAGAAATATATCAAATTCCTCACTCCATTATAGAACTTTGAGCACTAACTGTCTTCTAAAGTGATATTACGAACATATATCTATATCTCTTTTGTCATTAAATTTATGATCCGCATGGAATATCTTCTAGTATTATAGGATAACTCAACTTAACTATAGACTTTTGGCATCCAGGAATATAGCACATTAAGAGAGACTGGTAATGATTTAGTGTAAAGCATCCTATTGATTCTAGTACTCTATTTCTAAAAAGAGTGAATACTTACTTTTCAAATTGTGAAGAATTAGTTCAAACTTTTGGACGAATCAAAAGTTGTAAGTTTGAATATTCACCCATAATACATACAAGCACAGCTTGTATTTTGTATGTTTACAAAAGGAGCACCAGTTTGATTAGTACCACCATTTCAGTGCAGCTGGACCGTCATGGAATAAAAAAGGGCATAAATTGAGAAAATAATCAGTGCCAATGAAGAATGATATGGAGTCAATTAGTTAATGGTTTGTTGTTTAGCAATAAAACTTAAACATTTGGGAAACTAGCCACACTTGGTGAAGCTAAACAGTGACAGAAATTAGAATAATTTTACCTGTTTCCAACATTCTAGCTGTCTGGAAAAAGTTGAAAACAGAACTTTTCGGGAGGGTTTAGTGTCTGATGTTGGAATTGCTCTAGAATGATTTAATATATTGTATTTTTGTTTAATTTTTGTTTTATTATATGCTGCTGAAAGTCATGAATGATTGTGATGAGATACAAACTGATAAATAAAAACTTAATAAATTTTAATTATATGATCATTGTGAACATGAAAGACTTCACTTCCTATTAGTAACAAACATTTAGATAACAATATTGGCATGGGCAATTCTCTACTTTCAAAACTGCCCTACAAATGGGAAGAAAAAATAATTGAAAATGTCTCAAGCCATGTCTGTAAAAAATGTTTCTCAGCTTTGGCAATTTTGAGAGCAAGGCAAAACTTTGGTCAATACTGCCTGGGAAATTCTGGAACAAGTCTACACATTTTAAAGTTGCTGAGATTGGAAAACCTCAACATAAATTATAATACACAGAATATCCATATTGCCTTTATTAGTTCCTGAATGTTCTCTTTGTATTTTATTTGACTGACAATGAAATTGTTAAGTAAAATATCCTCAGCCCTTTCATGATTGGTCTCACATGAACAGAAGAATAAAGAATGCAGCAGTAAATCTATATTTTATTTATTTATCAATTTTCTACACTGCCATCTCACCTAGGCAATTCTAGCTAGCTTACAAGCATGATAATGAAAAAGCAAAGTTTAAAACATAATTAAAAACAAAGTTTAAAATTAAAAGTTAAAAAAACTAGCCATAGAGGAGTGTCTGTAGGCCACCAACCATCTCCAGGGTTGCACATCACTCTTAGGCCCCCCATGCTAGTTGACACATCCAGGTCTCTGCTGATCGGTAGACTACATCTAGATTGGAATAGTTCCTCAGGAACCTGAACCTATGCCATGAAGAACTTTTAAAAGGAATAATACTTTGAACTGGATCTAGAAACAGACTGGTACCCAATGCTGCTCATGTAGCAGATGTGTTATATGGCTAGGTTGGTTCTTACCTGAATCTCCATTCTCGGTGGACTCCAGGCTGATCTCGGGCTGATTGGGCCACGCCCACCAGACAGGCAAGACTAAGCTCTTTGGGCGTGGCCAGGATCCCCAGGATCCTCTAGCATAACTGCAGTCACTGGAGAGGAGAGGTTGATGTGGCGACGCCCACTTGTGCAGAAACTTGAACGATGCTCAGGTGTGGCCTGAAACTAGAATCACTAGAAGAGGCTGACAAATTAGTGTCCCTGAGTGGAATGATTAAACGAAGTGAGTTTACCATGGTCAGCTAGGGTGGGGCCCCAAGATCAGCCTGGAGTCCACCGAAAATGAGGTTCAGGTAAGAACCAACCTAGCCATTCTCCCGTGGATCCTCTAGGCTGATCTTGGGCTGATTGGGCGAATACCCCAGCAATCTTTAAGGGCGGGAAGGCTGACCCGGTGGAAGAATAGAGGCTAAGACTGTCCGATCAAATTCGGAGTCTCTAGCTGCGAACATGTCCATCTTGTAGTGGCGAATGAAGGTATGGGGGGGTGCTCCATGTGACCACTCTACATAACTGTTTGAGGGAAGGACACAAACAAAAAAAGGTGGAAGTGGATGCCCCTCTACTCGAATGTGCCTTGATACCATCAGGGGGAGTGAGGTTTCTTGTTTCATAGGCTGTGCATATAGTCTGTCTAATCCATCTGGAGATGGTGGTGGATGAGACTTTTTTACCCTTATTTGCTAGGGAAAAGGAAACAAAAAGGGATTCAGACCGTCGGAAGGACAGGGTCCTGTCTACGTAGAACAGAAATGCCCTACGGACATCAAGGCAGTGCCATTCCTTTTCTTTGGAGGTAGCGGGGGAAGAAGGCCAGTAAAACCATTTCCACTGATCTATGGGTTGAGGAGTTGACCTTGGATGTGAATGCAGGGTCAAAGAACAAGACCACCCTGTCCCGATGAACCCTATGGAGGTGAGGGGCTACTGAGAAGGTTGCGAGTTCAGAGACTCGTCGAGCTGAGGTGATGGCTATGAGGAAGACCATTTTCAGCGTGAGATACTTGAGCGAACAGGAGACTAAAGGTTTGAAGGGCGGGCGTGAGAGAACTTTAAGTACCAGGTAGAGGTCCCAGGAAGGAATTCTAGAAACAGGGGAGGTAACAGAAGAGAAACGCCCCATAGAAAACATTTGAGTTTGGGGTGCGAGGCCAGGGAAGTGCCCTTCGGGAACCCCAGGATGGAGCAAATTCCGGACGCTTGGCATCGGAGCGTGGCTGGTCGAAGACCCTGGAGTAGACCCACTTGAAGGAACTGGAGGAGGTGAGAAACCTCCAGTTGTTCTGGGTTGATGGATTTACGGCCGCACCATTTAGTTAAGGCCGACCATGTGGAGTTATATATGCGCATGGTGGAACCCCTTCGACTGGCTAGAAGAGTGTTTATGATGGGGGGTGGGTAGCCTTGAACTGCTAGTCTGCGCCTTGCAGTTTCCAAGCCGCTAGTTGGAGGCGCGGGATGTTGGGATGAAGTAGAGGACCTTGTAAGAGAAGGTCTTCTCTGAGCAGAAGGCTGAAGGAAGGCTGGGAGGCTAGATGAAGGAGGTCTGGGAACCAGGGTCGTCGTGGCCAGTGAGGAGCGATGAGGACCACAGTGGCCGTTTCCGCCTTGATTTTTGCGATTACCTGAGGGATCAGGGTCATTGGGGGAAACGCGTATAGGAGTCCCTGGGGCCACGTGCGGTGTAAGGCGTCGTGACCTAGGGATGATGGGCAGCGGGCCCAAGAAAAGAACCAGGGAAGCTGCGTGTTCTTGTGACACGCGAAGAGATCGAGATGCATCTGCCCGAAGTGTTCCTGAAGTTCCCGGAAAACCAGGGGATTCAGGCGCCATTCTGCCCCGTTCGCTGTCGAGCGGCTGAGCCAGTCCGCCCTGGTGTTGTTTATTTATTTATTATTTATTTATTATTTCAATTTATACCCCGCCCTTCTCCTGGGACTCAGGGCGGCTTACAGGGT
>JANHFQ010004629.1:79412-90951 GCA_032468035.1 Aparallactus werneri
AGCCGGATACCCCGCCAGCATTTCCCCAAAGTGTTGTCCTCCAAGTATGTTGGACTGGAGTGAGGGGGAAATGGTGGGCTTCAACTGGCTCTTTCCTCCAGGTCGTTTGAATATATAAATTTATGGCATTTTCCTGGGGTCTTTGGCGACCCCTGTAAAAGGGTCGTCCGATCCCCAAGGGGGTCCCGACCCCCAGGTTGAGAACCACTGATCTATATCATTTTTAGAATTCTGAGATATTAAACTGAAAGTATGCTGGCCAAGTCTTTATACAGATCTTTTCCAAATCCCTAATTGTGGAACTATCACAGCTTTGTGTGGAATTTTAGTCACACTGATATATAAAGTTTTACTTCAAAAGTCAGTATAAAATATAGAAACAATTAAAAATATATTTGATTGGCTCAACATATTCAGGTGAAATTCTACATCGTATTCTGTACAGGACACAAGCATCTAAATATATTCTAAACAGGCTGGCTGGATGGCTGTTTTATGAAAATAAGGCTGATTGAAATAAATGAACTATTTCACAAATCTATGAAAACTAAACATTTCTTTTTGCAGTTCAGTTCACTATGTATTAAATCTATAAGGATTTATAACACTGTAATCTAGAGCGCCATACAAATACGAAGTCCAATTCTGCAGAGCTATACAATTTGACAGTAGCATTCTATAGAACAATTCAAAGGCTTATTAATGTTTTAACATTAGAAGTACTGGTCTCTAACATAACAATAGTAATATAACTTCTATCATTCATTTGCATTGTGTCCTAGAAAAGCAAAATATACTGGAAGATAGCAAAAGAGAAATAGGAAATATGATAGTTGGCTATAATTTATTGTTTTGGCACTGTATTATGTAAGAGCAGTTGTACTGGTAAATTTTGTTAGGTTGTTAATATAGTGATGCAAGGTATATGCTAAACATTATAAATTAAGTAGTTAACTCACATGATAAGAACAACCTAAAAAGAATTTATTATTGGAAAAACTGGCATATGGCGGTCACAAAACCAGATGGCTTTTATGCTGTCAATTAATCTGTAATTGACAACAATACAAGCAGAATGTACTAAAATTAAAGTTATAAATAATCAATACAGAATCAAAAGTGCTTTTAGACAGTCTTCTGGTGATTTCAGTACCTGAATGTTCTGTTGCTTCTTTTAAAAAAGATACTTTAATAGATTTTTATATTTTTATTACTTCATTCAGGGAGAGGTTGGAAAAGACTGTCAGAAAGTTATAAATAAACAAAGATAAAATATTCACTGGTTTTATACTCTGTTAACCAAGTAAAATATATTAGTTTTAAGTTAAAACAAGTATGCCTTTATTTGCTACTATCAGAATAGTGGTATAAAACTACACTAAAAGTCAGACAAGGCTATTATGATGCAGACACCACTAGGGAAATATATGAAAGACTACACAAGATAAAGCAACATAAATTAATTGTATTTGAAATGGTTCTGCCACTTTGGACAGGTCTTAAGTAATTTTACAGAAGGAAGTAGCAGGTTTATGTGCAAGAATGTAACATTACATTTGTATAGTTTTGTCTCAAAAACTGAACTGAAATGCCTAAAAAAGATTATACATTTTCATTCAAGATTATTCCGAAAATCCAGTGGCTTAATTAACCAAAATGGTCTCACAGAAAAATAAAAGCAGGCAATGTCTACAGAAAACATGCTTTCACTTCAGTTTGACTTTGAATGTAACTGAAAATAGTGGGGGAATACTATTCTCACTGAGGACTTGTGCATTTCATTGGTTGTGTGAAATGAGGAACACCTATGACTCCTGGGATGCCCACTGACAACAACTTTAATTATGTAATCCTTACAACGTTATTTGGGCTTGCAAGAACAATGGTTGAATTCAATCTATAGGTGGTCCTCAACTGATGACCGCAATTGGGACCAGAAAAGTTGCCATTAAGTGGTGTGGTTGTTAAGTGAGGCATCAATGGATTGCACCCAATTTTACATTTTTTTGCCATAGTCATGAAGTGAATCACAGTGATTAAGTGAAACATGACATGACTGACATGTAACCTTGCCACTGGCTTCCTTGTAGATTTTGCTTGTTGGAAGGCAGCTAGGACGGTCGAAAATGGCAATCGCTTGATCCGAGGACACTGCAGCTGCCGTAAATATGAGGGGGGTGCCAGTTGCTTGGATTGCTATCACTTGACTGCGGGGATGCTGTGACCTGTTTTTTCCAGAACCATTGTAACTTTATATAGTCACTAAACTACCTACAGTTAACTGAAAACCTCAAGGGATAACAATGCAGACCTCTGCAAGCTGACAACTTTATATGCAAAATAGCTCTAATAGTCTTAACTGTTGTATCTATCAAACACTGAATGAGTATTTGCCAATAGAATGAATTCTCCCTTCTTTGTACTAAAACTGGGAGACTATCTAGCAGCCAGGAGAGGGGAAATAAAGCAAAAGTAACTCCTATTGCATAAGAAAACTCTATTTATAATGCATATGTACTGGGTGCAGTCCATGTGAAAGTGGAGAAGCTCTCAAGTAGAAGAAAATGAAGCAAAGCGTATGAAGAGAGGCTGAAGAAAATCAAGGCAGTAACAAAAAATACAAGTACGCACTAACTGATGAGTAATTTTTAAAATGGCGAAGACAGTGAACCAATCAGCTCCAATTACACATACTGTATATGCAGTAAGCTTTTTTTAAACCAAGGAGTATGAAAAATCCTTCTCAAACTTGCAGAATATTCAGGCAAGCTCCAACAAGCATTTCCTGGCTGCAAACTAACAAGGGAGAAAAGTTGGAAGCAATAGCTTCTTTATTTCTCCTTTTCTGATTAACATAGTCAATATCAAGCAAGCAGCAGATATACCACCAACACACACACACACACTCTTTCTTAAAATCTTGAAGATATTTAACACTGTCATCATCAATATCAATAGTTTATTTGCAAATCATAAATTGTTTCTGAAAATATTATTAGTGGAAATTTACAAGGTACTGAAACTAAAATGATAAAGCAAGTTCTGAGTTACTTACCTGTTTCTTGTACATTACTCATTTAAATCAGTATCACCAAACATCAATCTCCAATCACAAGCATGCTAAGTGTATTAGTATAAAGAATAAAATTATTTTTGGAACTATTGAAGTAAGTAAAGCGCACAAGGCATGCTTTGCATCTCATTATTCAGGAGTCCACAGGGATTATCATTAGTTAATATGAAGTTTTTTATTTTATTTTCTTGGGTTCATGAAAAGTATTTAGTTCTCAGCAGAAGGTTTAGTGTTGTTTCATTTTTAAAAAGAAAAATCAAGGCTAGAAAGCCAAATTCGGTGTTAATTGCAAGAGCTGGTTCTTAAAATATGAATAAAATCCTACCTTTTGATAAACCTGAATGACATGTTTCTAAAAGAAATTAAAGCCAAAATAATAATTAACAAATGCGTTATTGGTGAAATAAACTGATAATCTATTCAATGTGTAAGACACAGAATAAGCCTAGCTGAATTAAATATGGAAACACTTCAAATTCATTAATTAAATTAAAAATAGTTATTGAAAAAGATGGCCTTTTAGTATGAGGAATTCAACGTTTTTCTTCTCTATGTGCTCCTAGTACTTATCAATAGTTGATTTACAACATCTTCTGAGTAGCAGAGAATCCTTTCGTGTCACTTCTGCGTTCTACATTTTATCATTAACCAAAGACAGTTAAATTAGGGCAGTGTATTACTGTATACTTTTGTAATACATTACTGTAGACCAGGGCTGTCAAACTCCTGGCCCAGGGGCCGGATGCTTAGCAAAGGGGAAAAAAGCCCAGATACGTCACGTGACACTGCCGTGACGACATGAGTTTGACACCCCTTCTGTAGACAGTAGTCACATGTTCTGCAAGGCAATATACAACCGAAGGATATCAGCTCTGAGAGGAGGCAGATGGAAGATGACTTGCTTCAGCAACTCACAAAAGCTGATTCTCTCTACAATATTATCAGAAGAGACGATCTCATTGACGAAGAAAAGGTTGATAAAAAACTGGATGGAAAAACTGACAAGTAGTTTTGCCAGTTTTTTTCTGAATTTCCTCTACATTCCCTGAGCTTGAAAAATCAGGTGATTTAAAAAGGAGTGATTGAACCATTTCTGCATGCTTCTCCCTATAAATGAATGTCTACATCTAAAGCAGTATATTTTAAAGCACTGGGGACTTGAAAAAAAGAACTTATTTTTCTAATTTATTTCCTCATTATACGACCTAAATCTACTACTTTTTCTATTTTTCCAAGGACAGAATCACAAATATTTCAAATAAGATAAACACCCATATTTGGTTTAATGCTTTAAATGCCTAAACAACATTGTTGTAGGGCACAAATACATAGAAAAAGGATGATGGTTTGGGAAAGGTGTACGAATCATTCCAAGCATAAAAAAACAACATTTTGAAGTGAAAGTCAAATGTTTTGGTCAGTTGTATATATAACTCTGATCAATAGCAGAAATAAAGCACATATTACATCTTTGGTAACTAGGTATGAAAAATACTACTTTCTGAATGTACATATTTTAGGAATCCATTCTGAACATGGCAACATATATGTACATTATAAACAAGTTTCTACAAACATGATTAACTAGGCAAAAGGACTTTGCTTAAAAAGCATGCCAAATTATAGAACTATTTATGTATGATTCAAGAGTGTAGATGTGGATTGAAATACTGAGCAGATAGGTAAGTACCATGCACATTTCAGGACGTTTACAGACATTCTTTTAAAAAATTCAGATACAATGGGAACTCACGTTGTAAGTATTTGAATATTTTGGGCTGGGGAGTGTATAATATTTATCTACTCAGGAACAAAACATTTCATTCCCTAATTGTTGAATTTTGCACATTCCAGTTTTGGACTAAAATAATGTTTAAAAAGTAAAACCTCTAGTATTCAGTGAAAAGAATTAACTAGATGGCCCAAAAGATCTTCCAAAGAACTCTTAGCTTTTGTTAACAGAATTCCAAACATTCTCCTTCATCCATACTCCAGTCCAAGTTCCCTGCTACCAAATAAATAAGGTTCTTCCCTTTTTCATCAGTAGTAAGATTTGTATTGGATATCCAATGCATCAGGATAGGCAAAGATTAATATTGCATGTGTGGTTTAAACCCTAATCAGGCATCATTAAAATGATCTAAGAAATGGTGGAACAGTAAAACTCTCTTACAGACAACTGCTGAGGAGCATTCAGAGATTTTTCAGTGAAAACAACACAATAACTTCAGTTGATTAATATATATGAACTACTGCAGACATCCAAATTTGCATCGAAATGCATTGAAGATAGAACTTGGTATCTTCTGCTTGCAAAACATCTTCTACAACTAAGGAATGGACTTTACCCATTTGTTTAACTAGTTGCAACTGAAACATGGGAGTTTTGGAGGTGCAGGTCCTAGCAATCAATAATTCCAAACAAAGATAAATGCCCATAGAAACAATTCTTTTTCTCACATTTCTGCAACTGTAACTTTCGTTATTTGAAAATAGACAAAAAGGTGTAAAAGATATTATGTTTGGAACTGTTAAGTTCTCAGATTTTCATTTTCAGGCTATGTAGCACCTATACTGTCCAATCAATCTGCGTCTGTCTCTACAAGTCTAAAGCACTGAACGTTACCATAGTATCTAAAGTTAATTCTTTGTGTGCTGTATATTGTGCATTTTGAGAAAAGTTCTTCTAAAGAATGCTTCTCATTTTCTTGTGATATGCTACAGAGCTGAATCACAATAAAACCACTAAATAGATAAACAGCAAAGAGGCAACATTTCAGAAATGTTAGGTTCTGTTGGTAAGATTTTGTAAGTTACAACTTGGTACACATATTTCCCTTGCCTGTCTGCCACCCAGGGGGTTCCAACACCAGTATCACCACTTGGTATGTCTCCCTGCCCTGCCATCCCCCCAATCTTCTCAGCACTTTCTCCTACCTCTCTTTAGCAAACAGTATTCTCCTTATCTGGAACTATACAGTTCCATCCTGATCAACTGTTGACTGTGCATGAACCAAAGTATCGGAAACATGCATGTTTCATTCAATTCAAAACTAATCCTGAATCCAAATGATACAGGCACATGGAACATTTTCTACACTCCTATTCATTAAAATACACCGCATTACAGCAGATGTTCTACATTATATTTCCCACTTTTTAAAAGGCTCATTTTAATTGGTTTCCACAACTACAGTTCTCTTTGCAGGATGAAAACCTACTGTATTATCCATTTTAGGGTAACATTTGTCTGGGAGAAAACGCAGGCAGCTCATTACAAAGTAATGCTCCTGAACGTGATCTATAATTTCCATACTTTTATAGTCAATATTTAATTTTTAAAAATAGTTACAGAAAAAAATCACTGACACATAAAAATGCCACATGTATACAAATGTAACTGCTTGGTACTGAAAATTCCTATTTTAATCATATATTTGTTTGTGATTCTTTAAAAAAAATACATACCTTCTAGTCAGCTTTGAAGTCAATTTACTGAACAAATTGGTGGAGCCCCTACTTCGTGTCTGTGAAAGTGGTGTTGCCTCATGAGATAAACTAGGTGACGCAGGGGGTCCATTATAGGTGGCAGTGCGCCTTTCTCTAAGCTGACCATGGAAAGTACTACGACTGGCAGTTCCTCTTGGGAATCGGATACGATCGGGTGTTGTTGCACTGCTGATACTGTGAGTTGATGCAACTGGTGTTCTCTGATCAGGAATGGTACTAGAATAAAGCCAAAGGGCCCTTAAACATTTCAACTGTATAACCTCAATCATTTACAAAGCTGTTTACAAACAACATAATATACTACTATAGCATATAGACAAAGATTTGTAGATTATAATATAGTAGATTATTTTTCTATATTGTTATATACTTTACATTTTACAACACCAACATATTGCAAAATGGTAATACAAAATCTCTATATAGAGGAAAAAAGGTTTTGTATAGATTAAAAACAGGGTAAAAAGAAAGTATTAAATGATTTTCAAAATATTTTTGAAGACGAAAAATATATTAAAGACACTTTAATTTAAAATGTTAGTTGTAATATTTTCCAAAAGCTGACAATAATAGAAGGCTGAAAGGATTTTTGTCAGTACTAAAGGAGTAAGGAATACTTAAAATATTGATCAAGAAAAGATTATTCCACAAGGCAATTGTAAAAAGCCTGGGGAGGGGGTTGTTAGACAATGGATGCCGATTAGTTTGATATTACAGTAATGTTTAGTGTATTCATCCGAAGTTATTTCTGTTATTCTTTACTGGAGGAAAAACTGTTTTTACATGCAGAAAAAGGTTAATGTTGACAATGACTTGTGATGTCAAGTCAAACTTAGGGATATGTATTGGGACAAGCTGTATAAATGAGCATCTTAATGTCAGCTTGTGAGAGCTAGATTCAGTCACAGACAGAAAGAATACAATTAACTAGTGATAAACATGCCACTTACTGACTTGCAAAAAGTTACAAAAAGCAAGTAAACAAACAAACAAAAACATATCCCCCCATAAACAGACAGAAGTCTATGGAGAAAACAACTTACCTACTATATTTTCCTTATAAAAACATTCAAGACTTCCTATACTGTACATTTTCAGATTTTAACTAAATGTCCTGCACTAATACTTGCTTCTCTAGTCAATTTTTTTTGATAATTTTTATTATTTAGATCTCATATTAGATAGCAATATATAGCTAAAAGGCAGAAGATTTTTCTGGCATTACCAGCAAATATATGCCATTTTATTTATTATCTTTGCTTTAAAAAATAAACACGTACACACATTCCCAAAAGATGTGCAAAGAGATTCAATCTCTTTGTCTTGGAGATTCAATTTCTCCAAAGAGTGATTGTAACATCATAGTAAGATATGTTACATCAAACAAAAGGAACTTCCTTGCCCGCTACTTTCTTCTTCCTCCCCTAAATATGATCTATGAGCTGTTTGGTCATCTAGACAATACTCTAAAAGAGAAGAAAGGGGGGGAATACTATAGAATTTTGCACATCTCTATATTGCTTTTTTCATGCTTATCTTCTTCACTAAAAATCACTTATTTATTTATTTATTTATTTATTTATTTATTTATTTATTTATTTATTTATTTAGCTAGCTTGGACTTATATGCCGCCCCTCTCCCGAGGGACTCGGGGCGGCGTACAATATATTAAAAACAAACAATACAAACGTTAAAAATATTAAATATAGAGTCCAAATAAATATTTAAGAACGGTGGGATCAGAACAATTTAAAATTTAAGATTATTAAAAAAACTAATTACAATTTAAAACCGGCCCGCCATGTCCCCAAAGGCTTGTTCAAATAGCCACATCTTCAGGGCACAGTGGAAGGATCGGAGATCAGGTACTACCCGAAGCCCCAGTGGCAAAGTGTTCCAGAGGGTAGGGGCTCCCACAGAGAAGGCTCTTCCCCTGGGTGTCACCAGCCGACATTTAACCAATATGTTTCAATAATCCTGAAATAGGTACCTAAGTCTCCTTTCAGAAACACTTACCTGCTTTCCTTGCCATTTTGAATTACTGAGTGTCTATCTGCAGCAGTTCGTTCACTACAAACATAAGTGTTTCGCCGTGTCATGGCTCCAGGTGTAGTGTTGCTCTAGATTTTAAAAAAGCACATTTATACTAATAACCTAAGAAAAGGATTATTGCAGAATCTTTGTATAAAATGTAACTTAGATTAAAATACAAATATTATGTCTACTTGTAACAGCTGCAAAGAAAATCTAGTTAAATAGAAAAGAAATAAGAACAGAAAGGATTTAGGCAAAAGTAGTGGACAATACATGATGAAATATGGATACAAATATACAGAAAGAAAAAAATAATAAGCCCATTTAAAATATTTTGTTTATGGACAACAGTACAAAAACAAAAATTAAACGATTATTTTGCCTCTAACTTTCCAAAGAAACATTGTGTCCAAGTCATGAACAGTTTTCCATCAATGAGCATGGAATTATCAGATATGACTGTTTAAAAAGAGATATGCAGCAAATAAACAATGCTTATTTATCAGGAATCAACATGCACCCATTGTGACTTAAGAGGAACCAATAATAGCTGGAAAGGTTTGATTTTTCTCCCTCTGAGTAATGCAATTAACTGAAAATGTGGGCCAGAAATGATTCCCTTTTTCTGTTTAAATTTTGAGAAATCATGAAATCATAAATGCAATTGGCTTGGCAATGGCTGTTTTCACTAAGAATTTGCTTAAGCTATACACTAATTGATGTCTAGATACAATCTACTGTAGGACGTTTAACAGATTACAGAAACTGTAATTTTCATTCAACTGTGGGGGTTTTTTGAACATCATTAAGACAAGGGAAATCAGATGTACTATATAACACATTGAAAGTATCTGTCTTTTTTATGAAATAACCAGCCGATAACCCATTGCCTGGGTATTTATTTATCCTAATCCTGTATTAGACAGGAATGGCGATGAGAAGTGCCAACGTAAGTGCGGAATGGGCTGTCCTCCCTCCTTCCATTAACGCAATTCCTGAAGAGGCGATGGCAAGAGCAACTTCTCCCTGAGCCCTGATTTCAGCGACAATTAAATTAGTTTAAAATGTTTTCCCTGTGTACCCAGAAGCTTCAAGAAATGTTGTCTCTGTGTGACGTATGTCGTGTCAGTCTCATAGTGGAGCAGGTAGGCCCCGTTACAAACACCCCATTGTGGAGTACTGTGAAGCCATTACCATGGCAATCCCATGCAATCCCACTGCGCTATCAGCTGTACACACACCCCAAGGGATCAGAACACACACCCCAAGGGGTGTTAGGGGTGTCTTACCCCCTCACAGTATATGTTTCCAGAGGGTAAGTCATCTGTGTACCAAGTTTGGTTGAAATTGCTCAAGGCGTTCCAGAGTTATGCTGGAACGAACACACACACACACATCCATTTTTATATAGATAGATATATTGCCCCAACAATCTGGGTCCTCATTTTACCGACCTCGGAAGGATGGAAGGCTAAATCAACCTTGAACCGGTGAGAATCGAACTGCCGAACTGCAGGCAGTTGGCCGTCAGCAGAAGTAGTACTGCAGTACTGCCAGTGGTAGGATTCACCCTAGTATGGGTGTACCGGCGTTGGAAATTCAGCATCAATTTAGACCCGAAAACCAGCTGTTTTAGTTCGTGTCGGCCATTTTGAATTTTTTTTAAATTATTTTTTGCTGCTGGGCCCTCAGCTGTGCTGCAAACAGAGCGAATAAAGGTAGCTATAGCCTGCAGGCAAGTCGGAGGGTCCAATTTTTTTTAATTTTTAAAATTTGTTTACATTTTTAACATTTTTAAAATTGTTTTTTCAAAAATCAACCACCTAAGCCATGCCCACCAAACCATGCCCATTAAGCCACGCCCACAGAGTAGGTAGTGAAAATTTTTGAATCCCACCACTGAGTACTGCGCTCTAACCCCTGCGGCCCAAAGTGTCTTAGATCCTTTCCTTTCAAACAGAAATGTATACAGGGTAGTCCTCGACTTGCAATGGTTCATTTAGTGACCGCTTGAAGTTACAACAGCACTGCAAAAAGCGACTTATGACTGTTTTTCACCCTTAATAACCATTGCAGCATCCCTGTGATCAAAACTCAGATGCTTGGCAACCGACTCACATTTATGATGGTTGCAGTGTCCCTTTTGTGACCTTCGGAAAAGCAAAGTCAATGGAGGAAGTCATATTTACTTAACAAACGTGTTACTAACTTAACAACTCCAGTGATTCATTTAGCAACTGCTCCAAGAAAGGACGTAAAATGGGGCAAAATTCAATTAACATATATCTCGCTTAGCAGCAGGAATTTTGGACTCAATTGTGGTCGTAAGGTGAGGACTACTGTGTGTGTCTCTGTTTGAAAAAAAACACCTTTTTTTCTTGTGTAAAGGAATCACTAATCTTTTTTGTTTATGAAAAGGGGGAGTGGAGAGCTTGTCAACTCTACGGTACTGGGGGAAGCTGGCAAAATGAATTAAGTTTCCTTGGCAACTACTTTTGAAGTACTTGATCTCGGGGGGGAAAAATAGCAAAAAAATTATAGACAAGATTGATTCTAAATATCCCAAACATTACCACTGTATGAGATTAGTGTCCCCATTCCCTCTTTCACTCAGTCATAGATTCTGTGATTTACTTTCAAGTAAGCATGTTTTAGGAACAAACGTTAAGCCCCCCAATTAGGGAAGGAGGGATAAAGGGGTGGGTTTCAATTGTTTTACCAGCCGGTTCTGTGGGTGTGGCTTAGTGGGTGTGGCTTAGTGGGCGTGGTTAGGTGGTCTATTTTTTTTAAAAAAATAAAAAAATAAAAAAATTTGGACCCTCCCACTCACCTGCACGCCATAGCTACCTTTATTTGCTGTGTTTGCAGCACAGCTGATGGGCGGGGCAGCGTGCCATAGCTGTTTTTCCACCTAGAGGCTT
>JANHFQ010004630.1:35049-48531 GCA_032468035.1 Aparallactus werneri
TTAATTGTGCCCTGTGAACCGCCCTGAGTCCCAGGAGAAGGGCGGTATACAAATTTAATCAATAAACAATAAACAATAATGAGTTTTGAGGGTTGTAAAATCATCAAAAATGGAATTTGAAGACAATTATAATCAGTATCCCTATTTTGAATGTGAACTACTATATACCATAACACAGAAGTGGAAACTTCATAGCACAGTATCTAGTTATTATTTTAAAACTAGATTCTAGCCCTGTTGCCCAGGTAAGTGGCAGTACCTAGCCATGTATGGGTAATCTCAAAAGGCTAAGTAGGGTCAAAACTATTTAATACTTAAGATGGAAAACCTCTCTGAAATACTGACCTATAGATTAGACTGCAAGGGAAAAAAGTCTTAAAAGAAGAATATGGCAAAGCACTTAGTTGCCAAGAAAAATATATACACATATAGGAGTTATGTGCAATATGGAAAGAGATTTTTAGTTTTATATATAGTTCTTTTACAACATGTACGGAATGTCTGGTGTGTGTTCTATAGTCAGTGACATATTTGCCATTAATTTGATTTGCTTTTTATTAGTTTTACTTTAGACTTAGTGCATTCTCTCTTCGTTTCCATGTAATGTTTGGCACTGTTACTTTTTGAGTTCTATAGTTTTATGTTTACATTAGGATAGAGAATCTGTGGTTCTCCAGATGTTGCTGAATTCTAGTTCCCAACTAGGGACTCAGGAACATGTGAAGCATTATATACATCAGAGGGAAAGGGATTGTTAGCTGTTTAAAAAAACGCAGGATAGCAGTCAATATTTTAACTTTTATTGCATGCATGATCTTTAAACTCCAACAATTGTGACATGCACCCCTTTAGACTTTACAGGAAGGAGCTATTTCCTAAGCATTTTGAAAACATTTTCTATTTCAAAAAAACCCTTTATTCCCTATAATAGATACTGTATTTACTCCCATATTAGATCCCTTCTACTTTTGGAAATGCTTCTGTATGAAGTACTGCTAACTTGGTATAATGAAATAAGTCCAGCTATCTAATATAATACACAGCTATCTATAATTGCCAGACACTTTGTTCCTCTGAACATGACAGGAGCAGGGCGTGGATGAAAAGCATTTCAGAATTTTTACAAATTTAAAATTATGCTGCCTTGCTTAGTGCCTGAATCGGGGCAGAGCAGCTGAATGGATTGTGGACTGATATCCTTCAGAGGTAGCTGGGAGAAGGAGGAGCCCACTTACAGGATCTTTCTGGCAACAAGCCATGGCCTCCTTATAATGGATCTTCTCTTTGGTGATAGGATCAACAAGATCTTTTTCATAACTCGATTCATCTTGTAGTAATGTGGCCAGGTCACTACTAATCAGGCCTGTCTGGATAGCTTCTGATATTGGGATACGTCCTGTTTTCTTAGGATCTATTAGTCCTCCAGTTAGGTGTTGGACTTGTAAATAAGGAAAGGCGTTATCTTGAGTTATCCATCCTTTCTGAACTGCTTCTCCTACAGCCAGTCTTCTCTTAGTGACAGGATCTTCAATCCCTGTGAAAGCCTTCTGAGCATTCAACAACCTCTGCATGTAAGTATTATCGATCAGTCCTTTATCAAGGGCTTTGTGGACAGAGTAGCGATCTCTTGAGATAAGATCAACAATGCCTCCAGTAGCAGCTTGTGCCTCTAAAAGCTTTTGGGCCGTCATTGGATCCACCAATTTCTTGCTAAGTGCCAACTTAATGTTGTACTTGTTGTCGTAGGTTGTGTCATATACTCCAGCAATAGGAAAAGTATCATCACAGAAAGTCATCTGTGGACCAGAAGAGAAGAAGCTTTGCTTTTGTTGAAAAACAGGAGATGAAATTGGAGAGTTGGAAATGATTGAACCTAAGGAAAGGGATGTATTCTGCTTAGTTTCCCCTGCTACAAGTAGAGCAAACTCAGAGATAGGGATTTTGCCTTCCTTGTAAAGTTGGTATTCTTCTTTTGTAATCCTTTTGAACCGTAGAGCATCATCAATGGAGTACTGTTTTCCACTCTTTTTGTCAAGAAGAACAGAAACATCCCCTTTGGATCCCAGGGTTGCAATTTCTTCCCAATCACATTCTAGTTCTTGCAAATGGATATACTGACATCTATCTATCATGCCTCTCTTATAAGCCTCATAGGGTGACATATCTTTACCAGTCTCTGGATCCAGAATAGTTATCTTGGTAGAGAGATTTGTCTCTCTCATCTGAGTCTCATTGTTCAGTTCTTCTCTGTTGATTCTGGATTGGAGTTCCCGGATGGCCCTCTCTTTTTCATAAATATTATCCTTCTCCATAAGTATATCTGATTCCAGACGAGAAACCTCCTGGCCAAATTGGATCTTCTTCTGCCTGTCACTTTCAGTCTTTTGGCTCAAGAGCTTGGTCTGTTCTCGAAGGAAAAGGGCTTTCTGTTGCTTCTGTTTTTCTAGTTCCCTTAATTCATCTTCAAGACTAGCTTTTTCTTGCATTGTCACATTCCGAGTTTTCTGGAGGTCAGCTTCTTCTCTGGTCCATGTGCATTTCATGCCTTCTGCTCTCTCAATCTTCTCTTCCAGATGTCTGATACTTTCTTCTGCATTTTGCCGAGCAGTTCGTTCTTTGCTTAGCAGATCCCAAAGACGTGTTCGCTCACTTTCAAGCACTCTATCCTTTTCTACTCTGATTACTTCCTTATATATTGTCTTTTCCTGGGACTTTGTCTTTTGTAGAACATCAATCTGGGCTTGAAGGTTCTTGCATTCCCTCTGGAGGCTCAATACTTGAACTTTCTCCTTATCTAGTTCAGTTCGCAAATTGATACTAGATTGCTCAAGAACTGGATCTTTCTCTACCTTGATTACTTCCTCCATGATTATTTTTTCTTGAACTGGAGCTGGGCTTTCTTCAATTTCTTTTATCCTCAAGGTGATCTGCCGCATCTCCTTTTCCAGAGCAAGCCTTTTGTTTCTGTCGTCCTGCAAGCTCAGCAGTTTTTCATTGTCTTCCACTGTTGCCCGAAGCAATTGGACCTCATGATCCATTCTTCGACGGTTGCTTATTTGTTCATCTAAACTCCTGCTCAGCCTTTTGTGCTCCTCCCTAAGCTTCACATCTTTCTGAGTAACAACTACCTCCTGCACCACCACTTTTTCCTCAGGCTTCCTTCTCTCCAGAAGCATGTACTTATTCTGCAGGTCATAGATGGCATCTTCAGTTGCTCTTCTCTTTTGTAATATATTACTTACTTCTTGGCGAAGACGTTCAGCCTCTTTTTCTAATAGAGGGTCATTCTCATATCGGACAACTTCCTTAGTAACGACTTTGGTTTCAACTTTGGCTCTTTCTCTTTTCCACTCATCTCTTTCTCCTTCTAACCTGATTAGCTGTTCTTGGAACCGACCATTTGCATTCACAAGATCATTTAGCTGTTCTTTCAACCGGTCTATTTCTCTCAATATCTCTGGACTCTTTTCTGTTTTCACCACCTCTTGGATGACTTCTTTAAACTCCACAGAAGGTGCTTGGGATCTAAGAACTTTCAGTTCAGTCAAGGCTGCTTCTACCTCCTGATCAACTCTTTTTCTTTTCCTTGAAATTTCTTGGAGTTCTCGCTTCAAACGTGCTATCTCTTCCTCCGTTTCTGGGTCTAGGTGAAAAATCTCATTGACTCTTTCTTTTATCTCCACCCTAGGCTTTGATTTCTCCATATTGCTGTATTTGCTCTGCAGCTGCGTCAATTCACTTGACACTAACAAGTTCTTGTTCCTCTCTTCATCAATAAGCTTTTGAAGAGTGGAAGACTCTTTTAGGAGCTCCGGATCTTGCTCCACTTGTTTTACTTCCCTCACGACAACTTTGGGTTCAGTGGCTTCAATCAGCTTCTCAAGATCCTCAATTTTGCTTTTCATTTTCCTTATTGTATCCATTGCAGACTTCTTCTTGAAAGTATCTTCATCAATTTGCATTTGGAGTGATCTGATCGCCTTTAGCATTTCTGGATCCTTCTCTAACTTCACCACCTCTTTTACTACTATTTTCTCTCGGGTGCTTGACTGCTTTTGCTCCAGGAGGTGCAACTCTTTCCTGAGCCGTTCAATTTCAGAGGAAGAAGTTGAATTATCATGTAGATACCCGATTTCTTCTTGGAGTCTTGCTGCTTGGGCATTTAGATTTGGATCTTTCTCTGTTTTTGTAACTTCTTTTGTAAGCAGCTGGCTTTTCACAACCCTTCTATCTTTTTCCATTTCAAGGAATATATTATTCGTTTTCTCAATATCTGCCTGTAAATTAGCTCCTTTCTTCTTTTCATTCTCAATTTGATTAGAGATTTTAGCAAGATCACTCTCCAGAACTGGATCTCTATAATAATCAACCACTTCTTTCTCCTCAATTCTTTCAATGGGCCGTTGGGTTTTCAGTGACAGAAGTTTATTTCTCTGCTCCTCCAGTTCTTGCTGTATGCTGGCTTTCCTGCTCTGCTCCTCTTTAAGCTGAGACTTCAGGATTTCGGATTCATCTATGTTTTTGGACTGTTGGGTTTGTTCATGCATTACCTGCACTGTATCACTTATTTCTTTCTGCAGAAAGAAAGGGAGGGGGGGAGAGAAAACAAAAAGAATTTACTTCCAGTCCTAAACTTCTATATGACTGGCTCCTTGGAGTATGCGGCAACATTTAGTGAACCCACAAAAAGTGAGATTAAACTGGGATTAAGAATCAAATCTTAACTGAGCCATGAACTCACTAAACCCTTCTAGGGAAAATTAAAAAAAAACCTACATGGAATCCTTCAGATTATTCACTGATTCTGTATTTAGAAAAATATACAGTAACGTATGTCTAAGAATATGAGACAGATACTTAAATATTAAAAAAACAAATGAACCTTATTAAGAATTTTATATCCTCTGATATAAAGCCTGCATCAGGTAGTATACCTTTTTGTGTATATGACAGGGGAAAGGAAAAGGAGGCTGTTCTGTTCTTTCAGTAGGAAGCTAGCAAAATAAAACACTCTTAAGTATTGGGCTTCCAGCCAGGGAAAAGAGAGCAGAAAAAATCAGAGGAAGAAAGATGTCTCTTGTTTTTCCTACCTGTTTCTAATGTTCAATAAGATAAAACATACAACTTTAGAAGTTTTAACATTCTTCAGAAGCTCCAATACACTTTAGGAAAATCATTGTCTCAACTCTCTTCCCTTTCATATAACATATAAAACCAATATGGCTTTATGACTGAAATTATTAATATAAAGCACTACGAAGTGAAAAAGTACTGCCCAAATATTATTCACAATTTTACTTCAACATTCTTGGGCAAGGACAAAAAAATATGCCAACGATGGTAAATATGAACTGTTATACCGAAGAACTACAAATGGGATGAAATTCTTATTTCATTGAAAAAAAACCAGCCCTCAGATTTTTTGCTTTTTATATTTACAGTACTTAATGTAGAATTGAAATTTGCCTCCATATTTTAATTTACTTTTTTAAAAGTACAGTTTTGTTTTCTGAAGTTATTTGAAAGTAGAAACAATTTTCAATCTGGATCAAATATTAAAAAGCAAAGTTGTGGTGAATGAGATATGGGATGTTATTATTAATGTTGCAATTGTGATTAAGAATTTAAAAAATATAAAATATAAACATTAACCCTCTTTTGTTAAAGCATGTTAGGAAATTATAGTTCCTGTATCATTTACATACGAAGAGGCAAAAGCAATTCAAAATAACACTCTTATTTGCTCTAATCGTGAAGAAAAAATAAACCAATGAATTTTCTTTTCACTACTTTGTAAGAGATGCTCTAATATTTAAGCACTATCCATATCATCTCAAGATTTAGACATACCTTATTCATAATTTTCTTGGCAAATTCCAACCAGCAGATTTGTTGTTTGTTTTCAGCGGCAGTTTCTGCATAGAGTTTTGTCATATCATTTTCCTAAAGCCAATTAACACAAAATATTATTCAGATACTGCATTTCCTCTATCAAGATAACATCCAGTAAACTGCAATATTTATTTTAAAATATTAATACTAGATTATAGTTGAACAAACAGCTTTCTGTGAAGCTAGCAAAATGCTATTAAACCTGGAGAAAATGATATTTAATCTGGAGATAAAAATTACCTATTTATTTTGAAACATCAGAAATACAACTCTTTACATGTTTATTCAGAAGTAAATTTCAACATGTTCAGAGGATTTTTACTACCAGGTATGACAAACTATATTTAGGCTGCAACCAATCTTTCATGTCTTGGCCTTCCTGCTATTTGCTGGGAGCATGTTAGATGTGGTTTATGTGAATATCAGAAAAATGTAGGTGCAAAGGATTTTCAGCAATGGAAGAAGTTCAAAATTATTACCAGCTAATTCTAAGAACTTGCAACTCCCTTAGCCACCAACTTCCCCTAATATACTTTATTTAATTATACCAGTTTTGAATACTCCTCTCATTAGTTCTTCAAACATTTTTCTTTTTTCAAATAGCATATTACATAATTATTTCATTCAATCATATATTTTAAACTGCCAGATAGGTATTAGATTGAATGTTCCAAATTGTTTGTGGCTTTTTCAAAATTGTTGTATCTTATAAAGGATTTCTCCTTCTTTGATACTGTGAAAACTGCTTCCTGAGCATGAAGTAGCAATTTAGGAAGAGCATTTTTTAAAAATAAGTAAATCCAGGCTTTGGGCTTAGTCACTCACCTGAGCCTGAATGCTCTCTTGGAGTGGAGTCACCCGGAGACGCTTGGCAGATGAAGCAATCAGAGTAGGATCCAGAGATGATCGATATTTTCCTGCCTGAAGTTCATAATCCTGTTTTTTAAATAAATACCAACCAGTCATATAATTGGAGGAGGAAGGATAGGTAGGTTTGCTAATGGGAAATGGAAACTGTAGAACAATGCAAACATACATTGAGAATAGACTGCACATTCCGGGACAAGTTGATCACTGAATTTTTGTCAGACTCTTTACTCTGGATTTCATCTGCCAGCCTCTGTAGGAGAAGTAGAGACTGGGAGTTAGGATACGTTCCTGCACAATGTTAGATGAGTAATTGGATTTTTGCCTATCTTTCAAGCATTAATTCTATGATTTATCTATGTCTATAAAAGAGAGGTGTGGCTGAATAAGTATGTGCTGTAAAGGCTCCTCCCCAGCACAACCAATCGTGCCCAAAGTTGGCACACACATATCTTGCACTCCAGAGATGAACACAGGGGGGTTCACACACCTGACAGTGGGTCTGTGCCCCTACACCCCCAAAAATGCCACAGAACTGCAGATCCCCAGCAACAAACTGCAAAACCTGCACTGTGCATGCGCCACGGGTCGTCCACCATACTCCCTTGCTGCGCTAAAGGTGCCTGACCGGCGCGCCTTGCCCCCTTGCCACGCTTCCCTCGCTGCCCGGGCCCACTGTTCAAAGCAGCCTGGGCAGGAGGGCATTAGTTGATGCACCAATGGCCTGCCTCGCCCCCTTACCGTACTTCTCTTCGTTTAAAAAAAACCAACCCAGGCAAGGCCGGGTAATCAGCCACTAAGCAATATATATTGTACCAGCCCTGTGCTTGTGAATTTTTCAGACATTGTACATTGCCATTTACTGTTTCAGTCATTGAGTAAAGAACAAGCATGTGTGAATGTTACATGCAGGCATATCTCTCTCTCATCAGTTCCTGCATGAAAAATGCCTAATGGGAATGTACCTTCCATCCTTTTGTTTCAGCATAGGGCAGTGCTCTCATACCTTCTGGGCCTCGAGCTTGTAGTTAATCTGACTTGGTCCATCTGTGGTCTTGACCTTGTGCTTCGGGAGATTGTTGAGCCAGAATATCAGATTCTCATTGGCATTTTGGAACTGCTGGTAAATGAGGCTGGTATCCCAAAGTGTCTTCTCCCTGCACAGCAAGATGGCTGAGATTAAGTAGCAAACTTCTTTGGATGACTTTAAGAAAAGATCTTACAAAGAATAAAGTCCAGAAGTAGTCAGAAAAGTAAAGGTGGGAGACTCATCAACTCAGCCTTTATAATACATGGAGAAAGGCTTTATAAATGGATTTTTAAAAATAATTAGTTGACATTTTTATGTCAATTCTCCTTATTGGCAATCTCTTAACAGACTAGCAGAGATGGAAGGAACCTTGGAGCCTTCTAGTCCAACTCCCTGATCAAGCAGGAAGTCCTATACATTTCAGAAAAATGGTTGTCCATTTTTTTCTTAAACACTTCCAGTGTTGGAGCACCCACAACTTCTGAAGGCAAGCCGTTACACTGATTAATTGTTCTAACTATCAGGAAATTTCTCCTTAGTTCTAGGTTGCTTCTCTCCTTGATTAGTTTCCATCCATTGCTTCTCCTGCAGGTGCTTTGGAGAATTGCTTGACTCTCTTTTCTTTGTGGCAACCCCTCAGATACTGGAACGCTGCTATCATATCACCCGTAGTTCTTCTTTCTGGTAGTCAGAGGGTATGTACTCGATAGCATGGCATGAAACCGTTTTTGTTTAAAAATAATGCTAACTTATTTTTAAAAATGGAAAACTGTCTAATCTCAAATGCTTGCTTAATTGAATTGCCTATAGCACTAGCTCCATTATAGTACATTAGAGTGTTACCAGGTTCCCTATCATTATCAGCTTCTCTTTTGATATGGGTAACTTGAAAAATCACACTTTCATTCTTAACAAGGCAAGTGAGATGAAACCAAGCAATGCTTGCTGTTTTACAACAGCTCAGTCCGGTGTCAGCAAAGGAGGTAAAAAAAATCAGTAATCACAACCATATAAAACCATCACTTTTTTACGTGCTTCACGTGACATAGGTTGTAATGTTTTTTATATCCTCAAATTCAAACAAGTTGCTGAAATCATCAAAAAGATACATTTATCTGTATCTGAAAAAAGTCTCTAACTGAAGAAGAAATTACAATCTGAAAAATTCATTAGAAATGAGGAAGGATGGTTCTGTGTCCATATATTTAAGCTGCATCACAGCTGCAAACGTGATGGAAGACCACACCTTCCTGTCACTTAGCCATCAGCCGATCAACGTTTTTATGTGTTGCTTGTGATAAACGACGATCCAGATTAGGTTTCCTCAAATCTGGAAGAAGAAAAAGGCCTTCCAAATTACTGGGGATGAAACAAACTGTAATGCAAACTCCCTTTGAAGATGGTCAAACAGCCATTTCCTCCTCCAAACGAAATGTGATTCTGTCTCTGAGTAAATATAGTTATATAAGGTCACTTTAGACACAGCAACAGCAAACAGTGACAATTTCAAAAGTGTTAATTTGAAAAATAATAATTCTATGTAGGATTATAAAGAAATCATGCTAGACAAAATTAATTGCTTTTTAAATTGAATTATATGATTAGCAATAGGAAAAATTGGTCTGCAAGTTAAATGTATAAACTTTAATATAGTTTTTCACACAATGTCACATGGAATCTTGCTTGGAAAATTAACTGGAATCAAATTTGAAAGTCCTTGTTATAAATGGTCAGCCCTTAATATAGTGTTCTGAGTCAGAGAAAATGTTGTCATGATCTATAGAAAATGTTTTCATGATCTACAGATAGTCCTTTACTTATAACAGTTCATTTAGTGACTGTTCAAAGCTACTACAACACTGAAAGAAAATGATTTATGACTGTTTTTCACACTTATGACTATTATGGCATCCCCATGGTTACATGATCAAAATTAAGACGACACTTGGGAATGATTCACACTTACGATAGTTGTAGTGTCCTGAGGTCATGTGATCACCTTCTGCGACTTTCTGACAAGCAAAGTCAATGGGAAAGCCAGATTCACTTAGTAATAGTGTTACTAACTTCACAGCTGCAGTGATTCACTTAACAACTGTGGCAAGAAAAGTCATAAAAATGGGCAAAATTCACGTAACAAATGTTTCACTTACCAACAAAAAAATTGGGCTCAATTGTGTTTGTACATTGATGACTACTGTACCTATACTATATTGTTATCAACCAACTGGAGCCTGATGAAAAACATATACATACTTTTAAAGAATTCTGTTTAAGAACTAGGCTGAACCTTTGAACTGCCTGGATTCACAGTCTTTTTGAAGTCCATTATTGGATCAGTCCAGATTCTCTTACTAAATTAAGAGAAGGATGGTTTTATTAGAGGAAAAGGAGGAGAATGCTGCCAGTCTAGTGCAAATCTGGTTTTCCAGTTAGGGCATCTGGATATGGAAAACAGGACTAGTTCAGACATAGTCCTAGACCTAGAACATAGTCCTATGTTTCCAATACTATATGTATTAATCTGCTTTGCTGTTGTACTCACTTATTCACTCTTTCTACTTTGACAGCTAAATAGTCCCACAGGTAGTCCTCACTTGTCAACCACTTGTTCAGCAACAGTTCAGATAGTTATTTAGGACTTGTCCTTGACGTTTCGGCTGTGGCAGCATTCCCATGATCAAATTTTGGCATTTGGGATCCAATTCACACTTACCATAGTTACAGTCAAAGTCCATGGGAAAGCTGGGGAAAGCCTTCCTGCACACAAGCCATGCTGCAACATACATCCCCACCCCCCTGCCTTTCTATCATTGCATTGTGCCTCATCATCCTTTCCCCATCTTTCTTGCACTCACACCCTGCTGTACCATCCATCCCCTGCCTTCTTGCATGTAGATGACACCTGGACCTACCAGAAAGACTCCCATCTCTTCTGACTTATAGACTCATGCGCCTTAGAGTTATAACTGGGAGTGCTGAGATTGTCATCATTAAGCAATGTGGTCACAAAAAAGCTACACCATGTCTCACTTTACGGTCACATCATTTAGCAATGACTATCCCCACTCCAGTTGCTGTGGTAAACCAATAACTACTTGTAAATCTTTTCAGCTAGTACTTACACTATTTAACTATGATGCCCTTCATTCCCCACTTAATTAGCTTGCTAAAAGAAATTACCAGATCAAAACATGAGATAACATTAGTTTATTTAAGCCTGTTCTTGGAATATCCATGCTGATTTATGCTAATTACTTCATTGTTTTTAAGGTACTTCTATAGATCAATCTTTTAGAATCAGCTTTATAATCTCCCATCCTATTAATGTCAGATTTGCTGGTCTTTAGATCTATAATTTTCCTTTTCTTTCTTTCAGGAAATAGAGACAATATTTGCTATTTTCCCGTCATCTAGCATTGTAGCAATATTGTAGGGTTTCTCAAAGATAAAACATAAGTGTCAGTAATCTCAGCATTTTAGCCAGACCATTAGCTTCTTCCTGAAATACTGTGTGATACTTTTTTTTGGCATCTTGACCATGCTATGTGTCTTAATCTGCTGCTGAGTCTGTGAAGTGTGTGTGCGTGTACACACACACATTCACACGTTTTACCCTCAATTTCTTAATTTTTCTTATTTTTTAAATATACAAATTACAAATTCTAGATACTGGTTCAATATTTATTGTTGACATTTCGATATATTGTTTTGCATTTAATTCTATTTATCTTGAGGCCCATTATCAGTAGAAAGGAGATACCAAATTCCCATGAAATCTGAAAGAATCAAGACATATTAACATGTTGAAATGAGAACAATAACTATTAATAACTTCACATTTTTACATTTAATATGCAGTAGTTTCTAATTCCACGTGCGAGGAAGCTGTTTTTGTTAAATCTATGTGTAACGTTTGCAACTTTGTGATATAATTACAGTTCCCAGACTTCCTTGAAGTTAGCTTACTCACATAATTTAAATAATTGATAGTAACTGTCCGGATCCATCCTAATCTCTTTTAAATAGATTGACCCCAAGTCCTTATTATATATCAGAGATGTGTACATATATCTGTCCAAATATAGATTTCATGACTGAAAAAAAGGAACAACAAGGCTAAGGGTTGTTACTGGCCAGTGAAACCTCATGATCCTCACAGATAGCATGAACATGTGAGAACATGTGTACCCCCCCCCATAAAAAACAGAAATATTGTGCTAGAAACAAATTTCACTTGTCACATTCATATCTGATTTTCATTCAGGAGCTCAAGGCAACACAATTTGTATTGCAGTGTGTTTCTTCTTTTTAATGGCAAATTTTGTTACTGATAAATGCAGCATATGTAATCAAGCTTTTTAAAATTCTTCTAAGATATTTTTGCCATTTATATATTGTTTTGTGTTGATTAGGATCTATTATGCTCACTGCAATTGTTACTTATCTTTCACCTTTCTGATAAACTGCCCTCCGTAGAGATATTTGCAGTTGTATGATTGCTGAAAACATTTTTAACTCAACAACAGCACAGCCTATTAAAAATTCATTGCAAAAAATTAAATGTGCACCATCCACTCTATGTTAAAAATAGTATGCAAAAATAAACTATGGAGGCACTTGTCCTCTTGCAGGCTTCAGCCACATATACGCACACACAGTTTTTCAGATGATTTTCATTTTTACTACTAAGCCGAAGAATTTACAGTGAAACAAAGGAATATAAATGAAGCACAGGAATGTAAACAAAGCCAAGGCTTGTCTGCAAAGTTGGCTTTGAGAATGGAAGCATGCTGAATTCTTCAGAGTCAGTCCAAGGTTTCAGAGCTGGGTCAAAGTTGTCAGCCAACAGCTCCAAGAAGCAGAATTCACACACAAATGTCACACACAAGCTGATATTTCCAGCAAAAAAAAGAGGCAAAATAGATTCCCCCGCATGCACATGCGATCCCCAGAACCAAAAAACAACTGATCCACGCATGCGTGCCAATCAGCTGTGCTTCCAACCAAGGTAATATGGAGCGCAATAGTGCATGGATGGGTGGGCGGGGCCACTTGAAGCCTTCACGCGTTTCCGGAGGGAGGGCTCTGCGTGCCACCTCTGGCACACGCTCCATAGGTTCGACACCACGGTCCTGGCATATGTAACTCTTTTACACACGTAGTTTCCCAAATGCTAAGGAGAACACACAAGTGACTTTGTTCATGGCAATTATCCTTGATCTGGCTTCTAAGAAAATCATGACCTTCAGGCTGCAGGGCAAATACTCCATATAGCAAAGGGACCACAAGCCAGAACATAAGAAAATGGAGCTAAAGACTATGTGCTGTGTTGATTGGGTATTACAGCTATCACTCAAAAGATGGTAGTGCAGGGAAACACCTCCAGTTTATACTCCAGAGGTTGCTTAGTGGAGAGGAATTTGAAACATACAGGTGGAAAGATGGCCAGAAAAATAAGGCATGAATACATTTGGTGCTAGGGAACACAAGTATTAACCAAGTATTGATATGCTGTAATATTACAGGGAATTGTGTTAGAACCCATGCATTAATAAATATTAATTCATTCCTGTAAAGTCCATTTACAGGAATGCATAACAAAGGTGTCGAACCTAGCAGAGATGGCAAAAATTTCTGCATATTTGAAGGATCGCACACAGGAAAGATATATTGTGGATTGGAAGAACTGG
>JANHFQ010004638.1:21051-36084 GCA_032468035.1 Aparallactus werneri
TACTTATCCGTGTATTTTATTTTACCCGAGTCTTCGGAGAGGGGCGGGGTATAAATTTGATTAAATAAATAAATAAATTTATAAATTCAAAATATTAAAGGAAGAAGGGGGGAGCCAGTTTATTTATTTATTTATTCAATTCAATTCAATTTATAGGCTACCCACTACTGGAGGACTCTGGGCGGCTTACAACAATTGAACATCAGACTATAATATAAAATAGCAATACATATACAGCATTAAAATATAAAAATATAAAACAGCCTTGCACAACCAGATCTTAACATTCAGTTGATTGAGATTTGTTATTCTGTCTGCAATTGTGACTATGGATCAATCTGGTTTAATTTGCTTTTCAACAGAACTTTGCATATATATTTTCCTGTTGTGGAAATACTGACCTCTGCATCAACACTGTAAAGTAAAAATGGGAGAGGAAGGAAGGGTGGAAGGAAGGAATGGATGGATTAAAGCTACTTTTAGTTGTGATCCTTCTGTGTCTCACTTTTAATGTAGCCAGAATTAATGGAGTGAATCTAATGAAACGAATTATCCAACAAGGAGCTTTCTCCAATTTTTCAAGTTGAACGCAGCACTTCGCCAGCACTGGCTGGAGTTCACCTGCCTGTTGGTGTGGCGTGTGGCTCTTTTTTGTAAAGAGTTAAGTCGTACACAAAAAAGGGGAACAAAGGTCAGCACCCAGTCGCCACTTGAATGTGAGATTTTTCTTTTTATTCCCCTTGATGTATACGAGGCTCTGTGTTATTAGTCTTAATGATGGAAAATTGTAGTGTTGATACAAATCTTTTTTTCAAAGTAGTAGGCGGGAGCTCCATTTGTTAGTAAGTTTTTTTTTGTGCCTAAAAGCCATGGACAGTACATTTATGTAGCAGTAAAAGGCCTAGATGCTCTTTCCATAGCAGAGCTAATTATTCCCACTGTGACCTTCCTGATCTACCCTATTCCTAGCACATCTCATCTGCACGCCTGTTCCTTTGGGTAGATGGTGTCAGAGAATATGAAAAACCCTATAATGAAACCATTTTCATGATGGAGAAAGGCTACTGGAGTTGCACTTGCTACAAAGAGGCTCAATTATATGAGTAATTGTGATAATTTTCTACATTCATAGCCTTCAATGGGGGGGAAAAAGAATGAGAGCCACAAAGGAAAATTACTTTAACAAGAAAGTACAGAGAGTAAAAATGGAAGAAGAGACAAAAAAAATATAAAAAAATAAAGAGGAGGGGGAAGGGAGAGGAAAAAAAAAGCAAGGAGGGGAAAACAGTTTAAAAAATAGATCTGGTAGGAAGGAATAGCAAGACAGGGAGAACAACACAACTGCTCAAAAAGCCTGTGTGCAGCTGTGTTGCACAATTAAATTGAATTTTTCCCCCTGCAGTTGATGAATGTGACTACTGCAAATGTGCCTCTGTAGTTAGCTATCATTTGTTGTTCTGTGACAGGAAAAGGATAATTACCTCTCAGAGAGAATCAAAGGCTGACATGCCCTTTAGACACTGCCATGAATGCCGTGCTCGAGAGAACGCTTGAATAAGAATCTTGTCTTCTCTGCCCCCTTCGACTCGAGCATAAATTTTGTTAAAATGCAAGCGCACCACCAGTAAATTTGTTGAACTCTAGGTGTTCAAAAATACGGAGGTGCATCCGTCGACTCATCCCATTTGCAAAAATAAAACTACATTTTGAATTCGCTTCTATTATATTCATGGACAGTAAGATAGTGAGATATGCATTAAATTTCTTTTCCCAGTAGGGGTCTGATTCAACATTTCCTATGAAAGAACAGAAAAGACACTATCCTTTTTCCCCAGGCTAGTTAGCCTATAATTTAAAACTGTCAAAAACACAATTTTATACAAAGTCTTCAATAAAAGCTTCTTGGATATAACCCAAAGTGGTTTTACTAAAGTTTGATTCAGACTCTGTTACAATATTTTTAAAGCTATAAATACATCAAACTGATATTTTGCTGTTCTCTTTTCTTATTTTTTGTAAAGCATTTGGGGGAGGGGGGAAGTATAAAAATAGCATATTCTCAGTATGTTGAGCAATGCATGTTTTATATCCTTAAGATACATACGCCTCTCCTAATAGTAAAGCATTAGTAAACACGGGCAAAAAAAAAAGATGGACTCTTAGAAAAATGATCTGTGCAGAAATTATGAAAAACCTTGTTAATATATTTTAATCAAGTTGAACACGATAGGCCAATATAACATTATCAAGTTTTACCAAGGTGAGAAGGAGTCATTGGGAGATTTTTTTGGCATAAAAGAGAAATTTTCAAGTCCTTCATCACATTAACAAACACCTTACTTAGCACTATTTGTTATCATGCAAGAAACAGATGAACTTACATAAATCTTAATACAGCCATATTGTATTAATGCAATCCAAACCGCTAGCAATTACATTGCGGAAAGAGCGAGTGTGATCAGTTTCAGAAACATCTTTTACTTTTTTTTTACACAGATAGTTTTCCTGACCTGGTCTTGCATAATTCACCATTTAAAATCTTTTCTGACCACCTTGGGAGAATAACGGAGTTCACACGGTGATATCAGACTGAAACGATGGTTCTGAATCATAAAACGTGCCATCGGCTTTAAACCAAGACACCAATAGCCTTTGTCGTATTTGGGCAGCTTTCCCATTACTCCTCAGCGTAAGGCTTACCTGATTGTGTTTCCAATTATGGAGAAAGGAGCCCCAGGTCTGCAAACTGCAATTCCTTCATCTCTGCATTTCCTGGCAACCTCCACTAACTTTTGACCAGCCTTATCCACATTCCCCACGAACAGCGTTTCGGATGTATCACCATGGTAGTCATTGAGATACACCTAAACAGATGCAAAAATGTAAAAAGAAACACTTTTACGGGGTCTATCGGATAGAAGCTTAATTAGAATACACCTTGGGCGTATGTCAAGGGCAGTTCAGCGTAACTTGCAAAACTAAAACTCCCAAATCAAACAGGGAATAGACTTTTGAAAAAGGAGAGGAAAGAAACAACAAAATTTCTCTATAACTGTGGTCATACAAGCAGCTCAGAAGACAGCATCACAAAAACATTGGAGGCACAGGTTCCTTTCCCAGATTCAAGCCACAAAAGCAATAATTTCAAATTAAGGTTGCAGTTCTGTACAATTAGGTTATGCAGGTTCCATTGATGTCCAGAGGCTCTCACAGTGAAAAATATTTTTTTTGCCAAGGCAGAAAAAAAGATGGACAAATTCTCCAGTAAGAAGAAGAGCAAAGATAGGGACTGGGAAGTCTCATTCACTATTTTAGCCACAGCTGGTCATCGGTGTATGGAGAAACATCTGTATGTCACCCATACTTTTCAGTTGAGATTCTTTCCTCATTTACTGACAAGTGACTGAATTCACACACATTTTAATTGCATGGTTCTTGCATAAACATTCTCCTGTTATCTGTTATTATGTCAGATTAGATCTGCTTGGGATAGAAAATATAAAGTAAGCCAGTAAAGAATAGACAACAGCAGGCCTAGCTTTCAAGATACAGTAGGCAGTACTTATGGCCTATGGAACAGGTTACAAGTTTTCTTTAAAAATCTATCATGAACTACCCTTGTCATTTGCATTAGCACATGTGCAAAATAAATAAAAACTAAATCATTATGCAGAACAGCAAAGGGGCACTTATTTATTCATTCTCATGCAGTCAAGCCTCAGTTTAATGGAATCCCACAGCAAACTTTGGATGCAACAGACCAAATTTGCACCCAAACATTTTTCTCAAATAAAGAATAATTCTGCTGCATCAGAAATAATTTGGGCGAGGCAGTTACATTTGTTTTTCATTTTGTCACATTCCTAGCAATTTATGTAATATGTCCGTTGGTATAATTAAGCAAAATGACAAACTATCACAATGGTACTTTCATATTTAACAGACATTTGGGAATAATGGAAACCCTCCTACAAATGGTCTATTAAAATTAAGAGATACTGTATTTGAGAACTAGGCGAAGTCATTATCGGTATGAACAGTTACGTTTTTAATACTGTTGGACTCTATTAATTCAAATCTAAGCCAGCATTAACAACTCCTTGTCATTTGATGATTTTTTTAAAAAGGTTATTTGATAGTCTTCTTTCAGAAGTCTAAACATGAATTTTCATGCAACAGGAAACAACTTTCTCAGACATAAAAATATTCCTCTTGTTACTGTGATTTTATGGAAGTGGAACTTTCAATAACTGAAAGATTTAATGTTAGAGTGTTATATAGATTCCTCAACAGATGAGCATCTGCATGCTAACCACTGTAAAGCTTTATATTTGGGATTAAAGAATACAATAAAATAACTGATCAATAAAAGTGTAGCTGAGAAACATTGTTTTGGCTGCGTCTTGCTTTCTTAATGTTTCTTTTTAAATTAATAAAAACTAGTAAACACAACCCCATGCAAAAATCTACGATATTCTACACCAGCTTCCATTAAAATACTCCTTATACACAGAGAGACATATTCTCAAGTAAATATACATAAAATTTGGTCATAAGAATAATTATTTTCATTTGCTAAATTATGATTGTCCATTAACGTATAGAATAACTGTGTGATCATTATTGGTTGGGTTGATGGCCACTGAAGTAAATTAACTGGTTTCTCTAATTCTTTAAACAACATACGAAGCATATAAAACATGTTTCAAGGTACTTGCCATTTTAAAAAAAATAAGGGAAATTTAATTCATTCTTTAAAAATCTGTAGTTACAGAAGAGCATTTACATTTGATTGATTATTTAATCATTTTATCTTGTGTACAATTGCAAACAAATTATTCTAAAATGTCATGTACTGTAATTGTCCTTTTTTGGTCCATAATAGTTTTTTCTACCTATAAAATGGCCTAGTTATACCATTTGGAAAGATCAAATAATGCTTCCTCGAATTCATTCAATTCAACAAATTATTCCAGAGAAGCAATTTTTTCAATCATTATACAAAAAGGATAAACAATAATTGTAGAAGTGGCTTTTCTTGGATGTTTAATATGCCATCATTTTACTGTAAGAGCAAAGATTTTCTGATAAGGAAATATTTAAAATTAAAATTAAGACATTGTTAGATTGGACACAAAGGTAAATATGCATGTTCCTTCAAAAATAAATTTATAATTAACAAGATTTTTTTTCAAATGATGAAATGTTCCTTTAACTAGAATTTAGTGAGACCCAAGCAAGTAAATATGGGCTGAAGTATAAGGCAAAGTTTTTTTGCATTTTCTTATTCAGCTGCAGCATATCTGGGCACAGCCTTTTTGTTTAAACAGAGGAAAATAGTCACATATGGAAAGGGATTAAGCTTCCACTCACTGCATGGTGTGGTCTTCATCTGGGTGAAACAAAAACATTAAGAGAGCAGCATTCATATGCTGAATGCACTTGTGATTTGACTCTTGCTCTCAATTTCAAAATATGTTTACTCAAAAGTAAGTGGTACTGTGTTCAATAGATTTCACATCTTATTGCTAGGAAAAAATGTGTGATCCCTAAGCAGGGAGAAACTAGCATGAGCAATAAATCCAATGAGTGAAGAAATGGTAAAAAATCTGGTACATACAATCTCAGAAGATTTTAGTTTCCATTGCAAGCATAGGTGCTATTATCTATAGATGTCCCAAAGGTGCTTTTCAAAAAGCAACTGAACTTGATTTTTCCCCCTTGAAAACATTTTGCTCTCATCTAAGAAACTTCTTCAGTTCTGACTGAGTCAGAACTGAAGAAAGTTTGTTAGATAAGAAGTGAAATGTTTTCAAGGGAAAAACCAAGAAAGTCCAGTTGCCTTTTGAAAAGTACCTTTGAGACAATTGAAATTATATACCTAATTCAAAGAAAACCAAGAAACAGTGAACATACACAGGAAGCAGTAATCACAGGTAGGAAGCAGAATTGATTACTTTGTCAGATCCGGAGAGATGCTGAACTTTCTATTTTTAGCCAGTTCCTGTAGCTTTCATCACGCAAACAGCTGTAGTGACCCACTATGTGCACTATGACAGCCACAGGAAATGTCTGAGTATGGGGTGTTCAAGTTTTAAAGGGAAAAATCCTTAGACAACAAACCCATGGGAGAATGTGCAAGCCACTGGATGTATAAATAAATGAACAACAAACACCTGGAACAGCAGTGTACAGCTGGAGGCCCCAGGACAATGTATGCCTCCCTCCAAGTTTTGAAAGCTGGAGTCTAAAAAAGGCCATATGCAATGCCCTAATGCATACCGTCTGATGTCCTGAAGGTGTTTTGGATTATAGTTCCCATAAGATATAGTCAGCATGATGAATGATCAGAGCTTATAGGAGTCAAAACATCCGGAGAGCATCAGGTTGCCTATGCCACTGTTTATGAAATTCCCAACTCAGTGCCCTAATACATGATAGTATACCCTTGACATTAACCCATCAAAGGCATCTGGAAAACTTAGGTATTCCTGGGGAAAGGATACATTTTACATAAATGTATATAGAAAAGCATTTTTAAAAAATAAGATTTGGATCCCTTGAACGTGTATGATCAGTGCAGGTGGCCATAATTGGGAGAGAAACAAAATGTTTATTTCTTACTCAGTCTTCATTTTTTTCTACTCCAAATTTTCCAATCAAGTTGACCCCACCCTGTCAGGTGGAAGATGCACGCTTAGCAGGGTGAAATGTCTTTGTATAAGCTTGATTATAATGCATTAGAGAAATTGGGTGAAGGAAATTTTTCTCAAAAATACATTTGAACTGGAGACCAGGACATAATTACACTCTAAGCAAAACCTGGTTTAGTGGTGGCAGTGCTGGAGGTAAAAATAGGTCTAAAGATGGAAGGGGCTAAGGCCCCTCTTTATAGATTTAGCAAATTAGAGTAGCAAGCAGTATCTGATTGCCTATAAACAATAACAAGTATTTGATTGGATATAGTACATCATGTATCTGATGAAGTCAACAAGGCAGGCAATAAGGCGATACCATGAGGTGATGGGGCAGGACCAGAAAGACAATGGGGGTTCTGAGAAAACAAAGAGGCAGTATTTGATGAACGTGGTTTTTATATCTTGTTTTGCTTTCCCAGTACCTTGGCCTTCCAAATGTGTTATGGCTGAACTGAGAGTTTAGTTTTCTGGGAAGGTATATTTTGGTGGGGGCTGATTTTAGCTCCTTTTCCATTCTCCTTTATCAGGTCATCATATAACTCCTGAGATTAAGGTTATATATACATTTTGAATACTTGCACTTAAATAGTTGATATTAAGAGTTTTAGTGTTGTAAACTTGTATGGATTATGGTAGGCATGTTTAATCAAAAACCCAGAGACATAAAAAGGGACATGCAAAATTCCACATTCTGGTCATAGAACATACACACCAGTATCCCCCAGAAGACATTGTTTTTCCCCCTGTATTGGTCAATCTGGCTATTTTGGAATCTGGCTAAAAGGAATCTTCCAGAAGAAGGGGTTTCTGATATTCTGAATAAAATAGGATGTGCTCCAAGCAGAAAACCAGGAAATACTTCCTGGAAGATACACTACTGAAGAACAAAAATGGATGGATCAGCTTCTTTGTAGACAAAAAAATTATAAAATGTCCTGGGGATGAGAACTCAGAATTTTGCACTCAACCACAAATTAATACTCATTATAATATAATAATCGGTCTTATCTAAAAGTATAGGCCGTGGCTACAATTCATAAATCACACACACACACACACACACACACACACACACACACACACAAAAACATGGGCATTTTAGATCAAGATCCTAAAAATCACTATTAGCTGACTGTAAAAAAAGAAGCAAATACTGAGAAAGCAATAAATATGATTTTTAAAAAAGACAGCCGAAAAAACAAGTATGTAGGATGGAACCAAACTAAAGCCATTATTAAAATCAA
Organism: Aparallactus werneri; assembly: GCA_032468035.1. NCBI lineage: Eukaryota > Metazoa > Chordata > Lepidosauria > Squamata > Lamprophiidae > Aparallactus > Aparallactus werneri. The sequence continues at coordinate 28,994 of JANHFQ010004638.1, forward strand.
GGAAGCACTTGTTTCAACATTTCAACACTTGTAAGTTCAATTCACATAGAATTTCAATCTTCAACATTCTGGAGAAAATATATTCAAAATTTCAGGAATTGTAGAAAAATATATTAATAATATTTTTTGAAATATTTACTTTTTCTAAAGATATGCAAATAAAGACATAAACTCATGTTTTCTTTGCTCATACCGGTGTATCAATACATTTTATAATCATCATAGCAAATGTTTGTTTTTGTCCATGTTTTAAGTCTACATATGTACCTTATGCACCTAGTGGGTTCTATAAGCCAGCTAAGCCAAGCAACTGGATTGAAACAGAATCAGTCCCATGGGGATACCTGAGTACTTTGGATTAAGTGGGCTGTGGATCAGGTTGTGCATTCATGAGTAAAGAGTTCAAGGCTCTTACGCCACAAACAGAACACAAGGCTACCTTTGAGGATTTTAATAAATGTAGGGAACACAGCCAGCCAAAAGGTTGCTGTCCAAATAGACTGACACACAGGCCAATGTAGCCTCTAATGACAGAGTAAGATAATGACAGGCCCCACTCAAAATCAGCAGGAAGAGGAAGATCAATCTTGGCAGAGTGAAGGAAAAATGCCGGCTTTCTTCATGTTAGCTCATCTCATACATATCTGCCTTCAGCTGCTGCCCCAGTACTGGAGCGCTCTGCATTAACTACACGGTGGATCAATAACAATTACATCTTCTCAAAAACATGACACATAGCAGGATTGGGCTGACATTTCACTTAGGCCAACACTGATCTCAGTGAATCTGATTCCAGCCCTAAATTCAAGTCAAGCCTAGCTCTAGTCAGAATAAGCACGGAGAGGAGAAAACAACAATAACAATACAAGAGGAAACTAACTGCTCTTGCTTTAGCTTTGGAGTAAAACCCTTGCACATTTGTAATTTAGTGTTCTTCCTACTGTGATTATGAATTTTGAAAATCAATCCAAGGCAACAATAATAATAAATTACTTACTGTGACATCAATGTTAATAATATCGCCATCCTGGAGAGGGCGGCTTAAGCATAATCAGAAAGGAAAGGGAAAAAAAGATATAACATTTAATGGTGACAGGCAAATCTTGGTTAAGACAGAATAACAAAACAAATACACTTTATCCCATATACCCCAAAGCCACATGAAAAGCATCAATATAATTGTCAAGCAGAATGGAAGGAGGCAAAGGTGGTAACTATTTTTAATATTGAGATTCCTACCAGTTCAAGTTAACCCCAAACAATAATTTAAATAAAAGAATCGATAATATAAAGCAAAGGAACAAAAATCACCATTATGATTATTTTATCATCACGGAAAGACTGACATTTGGCACCTCTTATTTTCTGAACAGGTAATATTCATTAATAATTAGCAACATATTCATGTATAATTAACACACACACTCCACCTTTAGATTTCCAGAAAATTAGTATAATTTTTCTGTTGAGTGACTTTTCTGTTTTTGATGATATATCCCAGACTGAGGTACTGTACCATGCTGGGAAAAGAGATGGTAAAGCAATAATCTTTGCTTTTATTATTATTATCCCCCTTTGATAAGTGCCAACATCATTTTCTTACTGCACAGCAACCAGTAGTACTTGGTTTTGATAAAATATAGTAACTGAGCCTGGCTGCTGTATTTATCTCGATTCATTTGGGTTAAAGGAGAACTTGCGTGCAAACCACATGGAATATGTAAAGATCTGTAATGTGGAATATTAAGTAGGCTAAATGGATAATAAGTTATGAGTGTGTAACATGGATATCCACATCATCTTAATTTGCAGTAACAAAAACATAAGTACCTGTCAGGAATTCCATGGCTTACCACGTTGTTTACTGAAGTACACACAGATTTTGGAAAACCTTTAAATCCTAGAGGTGAAGGGTAACCATTGTGCTTGATTATTTCATGGTGAACCAAATAATCTATTTCTTCTGTAGTCATGCCAACCTGAAAGATCACAATTTCAAATTTGTGCTGAATTAAGTGCCTAGTGCAGTCTGCATATTAAACAAACATGACTAAAGCCTTTTTAAAAAAACAAAAACCCCCCACACTATTTCTATAGGGTCGCTTAGTATCAATGCATTCTTCCAGGAAGCATTTGGACGTCTCTAGGACCCCCAACCATCCCATCCAAAATACTACAAACAGGCAAGTCACCTCTCCAAGTTTCCTTTGATCTGATTTACATATGCAGCAGAAGGTCAGGAAGGTACAATGAAATATATTCTATCACTTTTTATGGCAATGGTGGGTTGCATACGTGAATACTTCTCTAAATAAAGATCTTTTCTCAGGTAAACAACTACCTATTTTGAAACTTCTCCTCTCAGCATAAAGTATTAGCTTTTTAGCTGCAGGGAAGATTTGAGATGTCAAACACTATTCCATTGCTTCAAGATCTTTTGAGGGAACACTGCCCACTGCATCCTGCTCCAACTGTAACTCTGACCTGAAGTGGAAGAAATGGATAGTGCAAATGGCATATTGTGTCAAGTTGCATCAAAACTTCTTGGAAGCTCCCATACGGAACAAGAAAGGCGCCACTCTTAGGAAAGTGAATCCTTTGCTATACAATAGTCGGAGTCCTAGGAAATAGATCACTTTGTCCTTGTTCACATGGTTTAAATGCATTCTATCCATATAATCCTTTTTAGCATTCCCAGTCCACTGTCAGGCATAAGAGAAATGCAATTACTTGGTATCAGGCCCTGACTTTTTGCTCATCTGACGTTCTAAAATCCTGTGTGTACATTTGTTGAAAGTGCTATATATATATATATATGGAAAAACAATATGGTTCTCCTGTATTTTATTTTAACCACATCTGCATTTTCATACAATCATCTTTTTCTTAGCAGCTTAGGCAAAATAATTTTATTTTCCCCCACAATCAACATGATTTTTCATTGTGCATTGCTGACTATATTATTCCCTGCCTTTAGAATTGCCATCCCATTTTAATATTTCAACCTGTCCCTGGAAGCAGTGTCTATATCAATGTAAGCAGTAGATATTCCAATATTAGCATTTCCAATCCAGCACCCCAATTTTAGATACCTATCATTTCCAGAAACATTCATTTTTGAAGCTCAAATTTTCTAGATTTTGAGTTATACTGGAATTGATTGTTTCTGGTAAGTTTGCAACAAAGGTCCATATCATGTTTGAATATAAGTAAAGTACAGTAAAATGTACTTTAAATATTATCATTGCAACTCCTTTTCCTGGAACAGTGCCAAGATAGGAAATAGGTAGGGCTGAACTTTGAAATTTAGTAGAAAAACCTCTCTCATTGTCAAGAAGTGGCTTTGAGTGTTCCTGCGAAAATTGGCTGTGATTTGAATGAGCTATAAGCCCATGAATATGATACGTTAACAAAGGAATTATGATGGGTATAAACTATCAGTAGCTTTCTTACTTTATAAAGGTGTGCAGTTACCTGCAACATAACAAAAGAATTAGGAATTAGAAACATTCAACTATTGCGGAATTCCATTTTTAATTAAAACAGATATTGTGACTGAAGACAGGGAGAAACAAAGAGATAAGTTGGGTAAAAGACATGATGGATTTGAGCAATTTGAATCTACCATTCCAGAGATGGGCCATGACCTCAGTGCCTTCCAACTAAAATGCAACCGCTAAATAAACGAGGCAACAAAATTGCTGTCTATTGGTATATATGGTTGCTAATTAATTCTCCAATTATCTCCCTTGTAGATATTTAATTTATATTTTGTGAGTGGTCGGTGTATAATCTTTGGAGGGTTTTTTTAAAAGATATAGTTGAAATATAACCACTGTGTAAACAATAGTAAAACTGTAATAAAGAAAAGAAAATGATACTAATCATTTTAGTATATAAAATAATATAAAAAACAAATTTATCAATTTGTATATAATAATGAAATGAAAATGCATCTTAATATTCAATTAAATTTCTGTGAAAATAGGTTAATTGAGCGATAGGGAAACATTATTAGGCCTTAGTTTCCTTGAATAATCAGTACAATTCAATATATATATTCTATTTGCTCAGAAATCTTGGATTTTACTAGTGCAAATCTGCCTGATTTTCTGTAATTGTATTGCTTGCCCCAATTTACTAATCCATACATATAATTAGTAGCCTTTTTCTTGTGATTAATTTTGCTGCCATCAAAATTAGTTTTCATTGATTGATGTGTTTTATGCGCATCACACTAAAAAAATAACATGGATTTTAGATAAAAAGTCTGTTTAACCAATCTTTAGTGACATATACAAATATGACTAAATAAGTAACATTTTACACACTACCTTAATCATGGATTTATTATAGTAATTCTTTTTAAAAGTAACCCAAGTAGAGTTTGACATTACACTCGTAAATATCAATTTCCATTAATATATTAAATAGTATTGTAATTGCTTTTATCCAAAACAGACAGTATGTTTGATAACAGACATTTAAACATTTTTACTTCTAAAGTTTATTTTTTTTTAAATGTATTTAATACTAATCTTAAAGTCACTATTTGAAAGAATCATTATAACATTATGGTACTTAAAATCTGCCATCTGAATAAACTGGAACCACTGCAGTTTGTCCATTATATAAAATCACTTTTTTCATATACTCTTGTTTAAAGAGGTAACTAGCAATATCTCTCTGCCTATGAAACCTGTGCACACTATCAATCAAAACTTATTCACAAAAGCCTATGAAAAGTATGTTTTCATAATCCATTACTTTTAATCATAATCTTATGTTTTTTCCTGATAGCCCAAGACAATTTTGATGGTTGCTGTTTACAACTATTCATTCCAATATTTATTAAACTAGAGGACATGCAATTTAATAAAGATGATTTTGCCACTTTCCCAGCCCATGCCTTAGAGGAGTTTCTCCAAAGGTTGTCACCAATTTAATCCTTAACATGAGAGCAGTCGCTTCAAAAGTATTTATTTAAGTTTCTTTTTATCAAATGTACTGTCTGAGGAGTCCTTGGTGCTCTCTGAGTTTGGTGGTTTTCTTGCAGATGTTTCATTACCTAAACTAGGTAACATTATCAGTGCTAGTCTAGCACTGATTAATACTGATGTTATCTAGTTTGGGTAATGAAATGTCAGCAAGAAAACCACCAAGCTCAGAGAGCACGAAGGACCCCTCATTTCAACTCTGAGTTACACATGTTATCCTTTATTGGTAATATTTCTGGCTTTTTGTTAGAATATGATTCCTGGAAATGCAATTCTTGACTGAAAAGAACTGCATGTTCTTGGTTTTAAGTGACCTCCCTTATTACTACCATTACCTAATCATATTAATTAATATTTGCATCTAACAGGAGTCTTTTAGGTTTTAGTCTTTCCGGTTTTGCAAGTTCTACTTCGATTTATTATCTGATAATACAAGATCAGCTAATTAATTTTGCTACAGTGTCGGGTTTTTAAAGATATCTCACCTGGGATATTTTTATGGTTATATCATTTTTACTCAAACAACTCTGTGAAGTCAAGCATTGTTCAAGTTGTGTGTGTGTGTTTTCCTCTATAATTGTGTTCAATTTAGAGTTTGTAGTTCTGAACATTTCGGGCTTGGTTGATCATTTCAAGTTATTCAATTTGTTTATTTTTTCATTGTCACAGTCTTAAATATTTATTTCTATTAATTTCATATTGACTCTGTTTAATTTATAACCTGCAATTTTACATGATGTCATAAAATACTAGGTTTTCATTTAGCCACCTGCATATAATATGTGTTATTTAATATAGCATAATAATATGATCCTCTCTAATAAGTTTATAAATGGCTCTCGACTTAGAACAAATATCGCCACCAAAAGTCTTTGAGTAAAACTTGGAACTAAGTTTTTCAGTAAACTTAGCAATCGTGCATTAAAAGGATCTACCCTTTAACGGTAAAGGTAAAGGTTCCCCTCACACATACATGCTAATCATTCCCAACTCTAGGGGACAGTTTTCATATCCGTTTCAAAGCCGAAGAGCCAGCACTGTCCGAAGACGTCTCCGTAGTCATGTGGCCAGCATGACTAAACACCAAAAGTTCACAGAACGCTGTTACCTTCCCACCAAAGTGGTCCTTATTTTTCTACTTGCATTTTTACATGTGTTCAAACTGCTAGGTTGGCACAAGCTGAGACAAGTAATGAGAGTTCACTCCATTACACAGTGCTAGGGATTCAAACCGCCGAACGGCCAACATTTCTGATCGACATGCTCAGCGTCTTAGCCACTGAGCCACTGCGTCCCTTTTATGTCCTTATTATTATTTTATTATTTTTATGCCCTATTATAGATAGCCAATTGGCTAAAAAAGCAAAAAACAAAAAATAGTTGTAGATGGCCAATTTTCTCACAGGAAGAAATAAAAAGCAGAATGCCTCAAGGAGCTGTATTGGGAACTGTGCTTCTTAATTTGTTCATAAATGATTTTGACTGGGGAGGAAGACATGAAGAAGACCAATTTGCAAATTATAACAAACCATTCAGGGTGGTAAAAACAAAAAGCAACCACAAAGAGCTCCAGGAAAATCTCTTCAAACTGGTGAATTGACATTGAGAGGTAAACGTTTAAATATGTATGTAAAATAATACATGCAGAGGCAAACTGTCCTAACTTTACATATGAACTGATGGTGGTCTGAGTTAACCAGCACTGGTTAACAGCGGTGTCCCCCAAGGCAGTGTCTTAGGACCCACACTCTTTTTGATCTACATCAATGACCTATGCGATCATATCAAAAGCAACTGTGTCCTCTTTGCTGATGACGTAAAACTATTTAAATCACAAACAATTCCGCTGAACTACAAAAAGACCTTGACTATCTGTCTGAATGGTCATGCATTTGGCAACTCCAAATCTCACCAAATAAATGCTCTGTCCTACACATTGGAAAAAATAATCAGAACACCAAATACAAATTAGACGGAAGTAATCTCACTGATGACCCTCATATAGTCAAGGACCTACGAGTACTCATCTCAAATGATCTAAGCCCCAGAGCTCACTGTAACAGCATTGCCAAAAAAGCATTAAGAGTTGTTAAC
>JANHFQ010004653.1:8756-19124 GCA_032468035.1 Aparallactus werneri
AGGGAGGGAGGGAGCAAGATGGCATTCCCAAAAATATACACCCGGGCAAGGCCTGGTCATCAGCTATTATACTATAAGTGAAATCCTCTTTTCCGTTTTTATGGAATATAGCAACTTTTGTTACAATTCATGACTTCCTTTCCACATTAGGAACACTGATTGTTTAGGATGCCAGGGTGAATGAATGTCAGTCATGTGAGGTAGTCTAACTTTATTGTAAGGTTACATTAACAGAATGTTGCAAGTCTGAAATTGCAACTCTGCCCGCTCACTTTATAGATAAAAAAACTAGAGAGGGTCCCTTCTGAGATGTTTGCCATTCCCTCATTGCTTTTGTGAGCTCAGGTCCCTCTTATCTAGCTATTGTCTAACCTGTGGCCCTCCCAAGTCATTGCCATATACAATGAAAGATGCTCCTTCCTTTATTTCTTGTAAACAAAAAAAGGGACTGTTCTAAGGTTGAATGTTTTTTCAGTGGGATACTGGAGCTAATGAATGAAGAAAGTAAGTTTACAGAAAACAGAGCATACATAGATGTCTTTGAGGAAGAGGGCAAAAACGGTGTTCTGACCCAGTTCCTCAAATACGACAAACCCTCTGAAGTTAACTCAAAGATTCCTTTATTGGGAGTGCTGGTAGCCCCGGCAAAAAGTTTCTCTCTCAACAGAGAGAAGAAACTCTCCGCCAGCCAGAAGGTGAATATTTGTCTGCCACACCTATTGATCTCCCCCCCCCTGCCTTTTATCCCCAGAGCTAGGGTGGGACTTCACTAGCAGTGGTAGCTCTTCCTTTCCAAGGATCGACCCACAGATTTCCACTGCTCTCCTCTCCTCTGCCTTCTGCACATATGCGCATCAGGCACTGGATCCAGCTGTTCCTCCTCTTCCTCATTAGCCACCTCCAGACCTGGGAGCTTTTGACTCTCCATCTGAGGTCTGACAAACATCCCAGGCTCTGCCTCTCTCTCTCTCTCTGTACCATCTCCACTCCCTCTTCCCCCTCAGAGCTCTCAGATTGCCGTGATACTGTCCCTGACTCAGGGGTGGGTTCCTACCAGTTCTGGCCAGCTCCAGCAAGCCGGCTGCTACCACCTTGCTGGTCACTCAAACCGGTTCAGTCGCCATCAGATCAGCGATGGTTTTGGCCCTCCTGCCTGCCCAAACGCTCTACTGACCTTTATTTCCTGTTTTTCCAGCCCAGGTGATTGGTGTGGCAGCATGGATTGCTGCCCCACAGCTGTGTTCCGGCAGAATGGCTGCCAGAAATGGTCCATCTCTGCATGGAACATGCATGCGCATGCAAAGTGTGTCTCCAGTGAACCAGGTGGTCGCCCGGATGGAACCAACCCCTGCCCTGACTCCCACACCTCCTCCTCCTCTGATTTGACTGCTGGAAGGGCCTGCAGCCGACAGGCCACAATAAAGGGATAGGCAATTTAACATGTCATAATATCATCATATCATGCAGTTGATGGGAATGTTGACATCCTTGCTTGCACCAAATACCTATGACACTAGGTCATCCAGTACAAAAGGGCTATCACTACTTTTTTAATTGTCCAATCTAATTCAACTGAAAGTGTGGCTTCATTATTCCTACTGACAGGGCTGGCCGTGTCAAAAAAAAAACCTACGGATTGATCCCTTAATTTAAACTTTGTAGCTCAGTAAGAGAGCATGGACGTGCATGCAAACACCATATACTTAATCCCAGTATCTACAGGTAGAGCTAGAAACATTGCCTTCAGAAATGCTGGCAGTTTTCTATGTTTCCATTCAATAAATTCATCCTGACTGATTGCAACAGCATGAAATTGGATTAATTCACATGTTGCCACTGGGATGATTTTATATAATCACTACATGGGATACAATTGGGGGGTTTTCTGATCTTACACTGCAACAATATACTCTACATGCAGAAACCCAGGAATCAAGCAATTCAACCAGTTTTATGCTTTTTCCTAGGATATATGAAACTCATGGTTCCTGTTTGCAGATGCAACAAATCCAAATTTTATGACCAGTGGAGGCAGAAAATCTGCATACTACAGAAAATATTATTGCACTTCGGGTTTTATGTTTGATTATAAGAAATGGTAAGTGGTTTGACAGCTCTTAATTTTCACCAAAAACACCAAGTTTAAATATCTCTACAGTGTTATCGATTAACATTAGCAAATCCATAAAAGATATGGTGTTGTCATTTTTCAATACATTTATCAAAACATTTTACCTTTGACCAAGAAAGGTACATCTGTCACTGATATTTTAAATTGTTCATGGTTTATATTTTAAGAGACTTTTCCTAAAGTAAACAGGATTAATTTACGATTGTAAACTAAAATGAATCAGTAGAACATCAATAGAAGAAAGCCCCTGAAAAAAATATCCAGTTACTGCTGCCCAGATGGTACATTATATAATAAAGTACAGTAAAGAATAACAAGGGGTTATAGGTTGAGGTTTTTTATTAATAGAAAAAACATTTGGATATATTTTAAAACACCTCAAAATTTAAAAAGATATAATAACATTTATAACTAACCGTATAATACAAGGACATGTTTAGTGAGAAGAATATCTCATTAAATTAATGATTAATATCACATTAAATGGATTGATTCCCAGCTAGGGGGCTGCATGATTAAATCACACTGCAGCCCTGGTCACTGATTAGAAGCCAGAGAGCATGCAAACAAGCCAAGTCAAGGAATCAATGATAGTACAGATCAGATGCTCAAAAGAAAGAAGCGGGGGGTGGGAGGTGGAATCAGTGGTCAAACTCCAACTCTAGTCCCCAAGAGTTGATCAGTATTCCTGCCAAGTTTCTGGCATTGACTATGTGCAGTTCAATCCCATCCTTTTGCCTACAGTGCAGAGGGCAGTGGAGAGCAGTGACAAAGAAGGGGGTGTGCTATATAGATGTCATTGCTGTGGCACACTGTGTTGAGCGCCAGCCTCTTTGTTCTGCCATATCTGGGGTGGGGGGGAGAGTCTTGTTAACTGCAGCTTGTGCATTAAAGCACAATCGCTAAAATGGAGAGAGCCTACATGCAAAGGGCTATGTCCTTTGCTCAGGCTTGATGGATGAAGCTACAAAGAGTAAATAAAGCTCTTAGCCTGTTTAGCACAGCATCATTTACAGCAACTGGAAGAGGCTGTGTGGGGTCTCAGAAGTGGCACTTTCCAGCTGGAGTTGCCAGAGATTGAATCGAATATATTCTGCATGCAAAGCATGTGCTGTTCAAGCTTTACTTCCTTTTTTAAAACTAATTTTTTATGTGCTATAAGAATGAAATTAAAAAGAAAAAAACTAAGCTAGTGAGAAGTAAAATGCGTTTCTAAGTATATGCACGAAGAGAGACACATATACACATACATACAATTATTACACTTAGCATTAAATGCAGATCATACAGCAACATACTGTGTCATTGCCTCATTTTCAAAAATAGATCATAAACTCATATCCTGAATCCATCCTTAAAATCAAGAGGGTGACTTTTTCCCCCATGTGTCTAGAATTATTCTGTCCAAGCCAAAGCTCTTTTTGAGATGACAAATTCCATGTATTAGGAATACAATTCAGCATCATATTGAGCTCTTTACCTATAATATTTCTTTTCAAACGTATACCAAAATATATTGGTCTGAAAGAAAAACAAAACTCTAAAAGAACAGGACCAAACCATGTGAGTTAAAGAATGTTCACATTTCTTAAATTGCCAATATTGGAGATGTAATGACTATTCCTTTTTAAATGAGGAACCCAAAAGGCCTAAAATAACATTTTCTGATAAATTCCATTTTTAAATCATTGCAGTATATTTCACATCTTTTAATGCCTAGCCCTATTCATTTTCCAAAATGAAATATTCTAATTCTTTACACAGATCAAATATATAATTGATATGCACTTACATTTTTTTTGCCTTATAAAAAGTAAAAGTAAGATTGTCTTCTCCAACACACTGATGTCAGCAGAATTAAGTATTCCCAATTCTGTATTCAAAGAGATCTGGGTACTTTTCTGCTTCCTTGTTTGCATGCTGCCACACTTATTAGTTCAAATCACCATAAACTAAACTAACCCAAATTTAAGAAGAATCTTACAAATGCGTTATTATTCAGAAGAGGGTTTTTTTAATGCAGACCATGAAGAGTGCTTTCCCCTGAGTCTGTAGGTCCTTATTATGCTTTAGACTCTTTCTTCTTTTGTTTTTCTCTTTGGTTGATTAATTTACTTTCTCCAAGAATCTTATTTTTAAAAAAAACAATTTGCACAAAGATAAGCAGTATCGTTATCCTCATATATAGCTCTCAATTAAACATAGTCAAACTATTTAACATAATAATAATAATAAAGTAAAAATAATGCATGCTAAGAACAATATAAAATGAGTCTTCAAGCTAGCAAAATAAAAAAAACTTAACTAATTTCTCAAATATCTTTAAAGTACTGTTGATAGAAAGATATTTATTCACAGGAGAGATTTATCTGCTAAAAGACACCTGCTGTGTGGGATGAAAAGACCACTTCCAATAATCTCAAACACATGCAAAATGATAAGCATAGCATAGTTAGAACCGGGATTTGAATTTTATATTATTTTAAATTAGAACCATGCTTCTTCCCCAAGCATTGTTATTGAACTATATTAGTATTTGCATTTCGAAATAAATGGCTGCTTTCCACCAATAAGGAAGAAAATGGCTAGAATTTTATATAATGATGATCACTGGTTTAAAAACAAACAAGATCTATTATCAACATTCTATTCACTTCGCAAAAATCTCTGGTGGACATTTTGAAAATACGAGTTCTGAGTTGTTTTGGTATTTCACGATGCTCTTTTGTACCAAGTGACTTCAATTAAGGGCAACATTCTAGGCACTTTAAAATACCGTACATTTTAAATCACAGAAGGATTCTCCTCACCTCTGTAGAAACATGACTTTACAGTCTTCCTAATATTTTAGGGGGGAACTATGTGATGCACCAACATAAGCGCTTTCTATTTATGTTGGATACGGATCTTAATATTCAAGAGAAGAGAGTATAAAGTTAACAAGCAATTATTTGGCAAATTAGTACTCAACAACCCTGAGTAAATAGGAAGTTTGAAACCTATCTGTTATATAGCTACTTTAATTTGCATAGCACACTGGTGTGTTTGCTTTGCAAATACTTTGCAATGAATCATCATTTGTGCTATACAGTCCAAAGAAAAGCAATCAAAATTCACAGCAAGACAATGAAATTAATTATAACTGTTGAATTCTGTGGTGGTAATTCCTCCTCATGCTGGAAGATTAATTGCATTGCACTTTCCCTGCACTCCACTAAATGATCTGATGAATGTATAATCATTTACAGATTTCTCAAATGCTGAAAATTGATTACCTTTGATTAGCTCTGATCTGCACAAAGAGCTCTGACAGAGTATCACTGAAACATTACAACATTACAGACAAAGTAACAAATGATTTAATTACCAGTGTGCTTATTAATGTTAGATTCCCTGCAGTGATCCTGGCAAATCTGAGGCCTGTAATAGACCTGTGGGTTTCACTGAATTCCATTAGGGTTTAAGTAATATTTCTCACTATTTCACAAATCCTTCTTTTCATAGCTGCTTAATAACGCTAATTAATTTTAATTTACACCCCCAAAAATCTATCACATCTCTTACAAACTTTTAATTAGATGCAAAATAGGGGAACTCGCCTCTTTCTTGAAAGCATGTAAATATGATCTGCCATTGTTGATGTTTCCAAATATGGTTAGCATTAAAAGGAATTTATTTTCCTGGGATGCTCTTTGGAAAAGGAAGTGTAGACAAACCTTCAATACTAGCAGCAAACATGATTTCACTTAGTTGTTTAAACAGAAATCAAATATGTGTGTGGTGAGGGGAAAGGATAGTAAAATGTTGAACTCAGGGAATGGTAAACATCATTTCAATTCCTTTTTTTCCCCCTGTCGTGCCAATGTAGATATTCCCTGGTTTTGTTAATTGTAGAGATAAAACACACTGATTAAGCAGCTAGAATGAATGCTGAAAAAGCATGTGAAACTGAGAGATCAAGAAAATGCTAGCCCAGGGAGATAAGCCTGTGATGACTGTTGTTGGCACAAACAAATCAAGCTTTTCTAGGCTTGTGCTTATGATCTCTTAGATCCAATAAAATTGGCAGCTTCTGTGGCTTTGCCTCATTTTATGTCATTATGTATGACATTCAATTATTATGAAGCAATGACAATGAAAACCCAGATGATCAGACAAGTCAAAAAGAGCCCAGATAAAACATGGCTTATGAAACATTTCCAGAAAATAATATTGGTAATCAAACGCTTACATTACACTGAAGCCTTAGTACAGAGCAGGCTTGATTTATAATAATAATTTTGAAACCTAGCCTTGTGGAGAAGTACAGGGGGGGGGGGAGAGAGACTGTCTAGTGCTGCAGGTGTTGCTGTGTTGTTTTCAATGCACGAACTAAGGATCTTAAATAGCAGCTATGCATCTTTCATTGCAGATTATTATTTATTTCCCCTTTTCTCTCTTTTCTCTCCTTTTTTTAAAGAATCAGCTTGAGCTGTCAGCATCTGAGAATCCACCCATCACAGCAAAATAGTAACAAGAGTCAGAAATATTGAAGTCAGATTGTTGATGTCAAGAGTCACACACAAGTTCAGTCCCCTGTTTTATTAATCTGGTTTCAAGCCACATTGTGTCTATGTTCAAAGTGATGTACGACAGAACAGATTCTCTGAAAGATGTGACTTCAAAGTCATAAAATAGATTTAGCCTAACAAAATCATTATCGGGAAACTGTTGGGGCCTTTGAAATAAAAGCACGATACTCTACTAAATGGCTTTCTATAATGCTCACAAATCGTTTTGCATGGAATCTTGGCAACGTATTTTCTAACATTTTACTTGCATATATGGAAATATGCACACTAGAAACAAGTGTTATACATGATATATTTTAATATCCTTTTTGTCTGTTGTATTACCCTTTATTATTTTAGCAAAAAGGAATTACATATTTCTTTTTATATCACATTCTAAGTGTAAACACTGAGCTTTGATAAATGCAAATATGGGAGATTTACATGAACATATGACTTACTAAGAGTGATTTTAAAACTAATGCAAATGAAAGGCAACCTCCCCCACTCTACCAAGTTCTCTGAATAACAAAGCACTGATTTTACACTCAGGAAGGTTTGTTTACACACGTGCATCTAGAATTAAATAGCTATTGATAATACTGAGTTTTTCCTCATAGGTAAGATGCATGCGTATAAAAAGCAGATAGCATGTATCTAATTTGTTTTTAAAAGTAACATCATGAATTCTGCTGTATTCCAGCCTTCTTATAAGTTCGGTTTTGATTTATGCTGTTTGATATTATGAGGTTTGACCTCTATATTTAATTTGGGTTAAGCAAGTATCTGGCAACTCTGTGATTTAAAGCAGAGATTGTGAGCTATATTTGTCTCCAATCATTACACTATTAGTTTTACAACAAGGGTGCTTTGTAAACATTTTTGAAGAAAGCTCTTTCATCTTATTGTTTTTTCAATTTTTTTCTTGCCATTTTCTCTTCTAGTCCAGGCTTCAGAACATTTGAAGTAATAAACTGGCGGCATCTGCAATATAGAAAAGAAATGGGCTGCTTAACTGAATTGTTAATATAGCCTTTAATATAAAGAAAACATGCATGAATTTTTTTCTATTTTTACTATATTTTAGGTGGACGTAATATCTTAATGCTACAATAACACAATATGAATTTTGTAACTTAATCCATGAAGAAGATTGGCTCTGAAATGAGCTAAACAATTTTTTTTTAAAAAAGGATGGTTTTATTGCTATCTGATACAAGTACGAGATCTGTGGATGAAAAGGTAATTAGGTTGAAGGGAGCAATCATCTTAATATTCATTGATTAGCAGCCATGTTATATAAATACAAAATTAATAAATATCTTTTGTCACAAATAAAATTGTTGTTTCTGGACATGAATTTCCTTACCTTTGGCAGCTAAGAATTTATATCTTACTTACTGGACTCCAGAACTCTTTACTTCTGTATATTCACATATTCCAAACCAAGCAAAAACAAATTAATAGAGGCTAAAAAAGTAATGGGCTAAATCAAAGTTAATCACCCACTTTTATTGTTAACATAAAATGTGTTTTAGGTACACTAATTGCAAAACCCTTATAAAAAGTTGCTAAAATATAGTAGTACAAATGAAAATAATGGTACAATTTTATGAGCCAGTTTTATGACTTTAAAAAAAAATAAATCACACTCTAACAATTCCAGAGGGGAATAGGGCAGTGAAAATTAAACCCAATTTATCATTTATTTGATTTTTAAAATATATCGCCTGAAAATGTTTTAGTAATGGTGTAATATTCTTAGGAAAAATAAAGAGGGGAAAAAATCCCAATTGTTTTTCTAAAGTAACTCATCACCTTTCAAAATAGCTGTACTCCAACTTCATACCCTTACTATAAGACAATGGTTTGCATGGGAGAATGCATTTTGCCTCCCAGGCAGAACTTCATAGCTCACAATTAATCTATAGATTTGAGGGCCCCAACCTTTCATTGTTTTACTTGCTGTATAATTATCTGTTATGATGAACTGTGATTCTAAGGTTTATTGTCTTTAAGCTTGGATCTATGTATAGAGCAGAAGTCTGGCTGAGATCCAGGACTGGACTTTCCATTTAGAATATATGCCTGACTGATTTCTCTAGCCCCTTCTTGTCTGGGTGAAGCACAAACTGTTTCTGCATGATTTCGTGGGTTGATGAGGAACAATTATGTCTTAAATGAAGTCATTCATGTCTGCCATTTTGTTTGCATATTTTTCAGCGTTCACCTGTTATTAAACCTGTCTTTAAATTGTAAACTAGTTTTAAGTAGACTTTTATGTCTAACACAGTTCTTGTAATCAGAGAAAAACAACATCAGTAATAATGTTTTCTTCACAAGTCACTCAAAAAAGAATCTAATAAATGTTAACAAACCCATTCTTCAAACACACCAGATATGCCCAAATAACATTTTAAAATGTTAGGGTGTTTCCCCCCTCTTTTTAATTAAGGAAACATTCTTATTTCAATAATTGTCTTCATGTTTTCTTTCAGAGAAGCACAGATAAATCACACATGCTGTTTTCTAAGTTCACAATGTAAGTAAAAACAGGATGCATCAATAGACATTTTTGTATTCATCAAAACATTGCTTATTAATTTTTTTGATAGTCTTACTATGTTTTTCCCATTAAAAAAGAATATCCTTCTTTTAATTATTGAAAAACAATGAACTTTCTTTAAAAATGTTTTAGCACAATTATTTTTAAGCTCTATTCACACTATTCCAGAAAGACATCTAAATGAACACAAGGAATGAAAGACCCCAAACAACAGTGTATAGAACGGCAGGACAGTTAACAGAGATAGCAGGAATATGAAATTAACAAAGCGTGTAATCCATGAAATATATTTTTGGTAATTAAGTAGGCCACTTATTGTCCTGCTAGGTTGCTTAAGAAGAAAAACAACATTTTGATCCATGCAATTTCTCTCCAAAATTTCTCAAGAGTGGAATTGAATTCCTTTACTATATTTTCTCTTTATGAATGACTGAGGGGGTGGGGGTATGGAGGGAGTGAGATCACAAAGCCCTTGTATATAACACAGAGTAGTGATGCTTTAGACAATGACTTCAGGTACAGGGCATGAAATCACTGGAACTTAATTATCTTTGTGATATTGAGATCAACATGAAAGAAGCACATTTAAATAAAAAAGCAATCACTATATTATACAGTTCAATCCATTAAAATGCAGACAATAATGTATTTTGGTTTCAAAAATAACCATAAAGAAGTCTAACGAACTTGTCATATATGTAATGAATAGGAGAAATGATTTTGGGGTAGCAGTGAGTTGTACTCGGGTGGCCTCTATTACCATCATCATCATCATTATTGGAAGGATCTTGCTCACCACCACCCCCCCAAAAAAGAGGGAGGGAAACAGGCAACAACCCTGTTGCCAAATCATTCAACAGCTCTAAATTACTAGACTTGTCCTGCCCACTGCTGTGCGTTAAACTAGTTGCTAAATTCATTATTGTTTGGATTACTACAAATGATTTTCAGATTTTTGTTCTCATGGCATTGGAAATTTCCCCTGTCATTTACTTCTTTGCCATTTGCGTGCAAATTCTGCCTGGACTGGGATCCCTGCCATTCCATTTTCTTCACAGTGAAGGGTTTTTCTTTGCTCCTGGTGGGGCAAAGTCATGACCCAGAAAAAAATTGATTCATGA
>JANHFQ010004658.1:26189-37333 GCA_032468035.1 Aparallactus werneri
TGGATCTTTGGGGGCTCTACGGCTAACCAAGGCTGCTCTTTCCCCCCTTTATGCCCGAGGGGGGTTTTAATCCGAAAAAAGCGGCCACTTTTAGCCGCTTTTTTCCGATTTTACGCCCAGCTGGATCGGCGTTCCAAAAGGAACGTCTGGTCGAAAGTAAGAGCCAAACCGGAAATCCCCTGAGGGAGCTTTTTCATACCTCATCAAGCCGTGTCCCAGGAGGGACTGGGCCACTTCCAGAGTTGCATGCCTGGCCCTCTCGGAGGATTCCCACAGGCTTCCCAAAGGAGGTTTCGTACCTCTTCAGGCCATGCCCCTGGAGGGGCTGGGCCGTGGCCAGGGTTGGCTGGTGGCCCTCGCTGAGCTTCCCGCAGACTCCCTGAAGGAGGTGAATACCTTAGATCTATACCCCTGGAGGGGTCAGTCTATGCCAGGGTACACCGGTCACGCCCTCACTGAAGCCCTACTGGCCCCCTGACACCCCTGGCTTGCCGCCCAACAGGAGACTGTAGACCTGCCCATCTCTGGAATGTCTACCGACTTCAAGTCACAGTGAGTATGAGGGGAGGCCTTTCGGGCCTTCCTCCCCTCCTTTACCCGGCTCGGCCCTTGCTGTATGCCTGGCTTCAGCGGTTTGGGACCTGAGCCACCTTGTGGTGCCTTCCCTTTTGATACCTATTGCCAGGGTTGTCGGCTTGCCCTCTCAGGATTCCGCAGACTCCCTGAGGAAGGTGGCTACCTCACACCTTTCCACCGAGGGGGGGGGGTCGGTCCGCTTCAGGGTCCGCCTTCTCACCCTCTCTGTAGTTCTGCAGACTCTCCGGGTCTCCTGGCAGGGACACTCCAGTTTTTCCTCCCCAACCCTCCCTGAGGCTCTGCTCTGGTTCCCTGAGGGGGATTGCCTCTCGCTGAACCAGTTCCCAGTAGGGACTGGATCTATTCCAGGCGCTTCCTTCCCGGGTCCTTGCGAAGCTCCTGCAGGCCCCCTGAGGTTGTCAGCCTGCTGCCCCTACATAGGAAGGGGTGATCATGGGCTTTATTCCCGGTTCTTCTGGGGACCTTGCCTACTACAGGGGTCACAGTAATTATGAGGAGAGCTCCCCCTTGGGTCTTCCTCCTCTATTCCTTTTTGTTTGTTTGCCCAGGTCCTCCTCATGTCTAGTCTTGGAGTTTTTCAGTGCTGAGGGCCCTCCGACTAAGACGGATGTGATCTCCTCTATCTGGCCAGTTCGTTCTGGGACTCACCCCAGGCATTCGCCCCAAGCCTCTTCGCTGACCATAGATGGGCTCCCCTCTGGGATTGTTTCGCGGAGTTTGCCAGATCCAGTCTCCTAAGGAATTGCTCCGATGGCGTTCTGCATGCCCTCTGCAAGAGGAATCACCTCAACAGGCCCAGACTCCTCCGGAGGGGCTGTGCCTTCCAGGATCTGTCTGCCAGGCCCTCTTGTAAGTAGCCCGCAGGTGCTGAGGTGGGTGGCTCTTCTCCCTGCACTCCATTGGGGCAGAATATAGACCTTTTGCCCCTGATCCCGGGAGGCTTGCCTTCTGTAGGGTTCCCAGTCTCGCGGCAGTGCCAATCTTCTGCCTTCAGCCCTGCCTTCAACCCTCCGCTCGGCCGTAGAGGAAGAAGCACCACGGCCCTGGCTTCCTATGCTGTGCCTTCAGAGTGCAACCAGGGGACTTCCACTATCCATTCCCCCCAGTCACGATTAGTAGACAGTGGGCTCCGTACTACCTCCTGCGGACCTAGACTGAACGTTCCTGGTCGCTGTCCTGCCTTCACAGGTTCCATTGGCGGAAAACTCAAGACCTTGCAGCACCTCATGACTGCTACTGTAGCCTTCCGGCTTAGTACCGGACTGCACACCTGGGACGTATAAACCTCACCCCTTGTCTAGCTGGTTAACCTCCCCCTCAGGGCACCAGGTTATTGGGAAGTTTGACCCTTTTCTCTGGGTGGCTCCGCTTCCCCACCTTTTCTCACAGAGTCTCCTGAACCTCTGGTCTTCCAAAGCCTTCAGGCACACTAGGGCCTTGGGGACATGCCTTGCCTGTCTTCTCAATGGCCAGTGGCCTCTGTTTCCAAGCAGGGGGAACAATTGGCATCCCAGGATCACGACGTTCGCCAGCCCCTGGCCCCAGGAAATCCACTAGGTCTTTCCCCCTGGTTTTCAGTCCCCTCCTGCAGGTTCTGCTGCACTACCTTCTGCTGACACTCCCTCAGCTATGACTCAAGGGGACAAGGTGCAGTCTATCCCTGGGGTTCTACCCCCCATCATCCCACCATTCTGTCCTACAGAAGGGCCTCATCCAGGCAGGTCTACAAGTTCTCTTGGGACACTCTTGCCAGGGCAGCTGTCAGGGGGGAGTTTCTCCTGAGCAGCTGGAGCTACCTCAGCTCTTGGAATCCCTTTAGACTGGGTCGGGCTAGCACAGTCATCCAACCACGCTCCATAGATGGGCCCCCATGAGGGACCCATCATCGGATCCCCCAAGGCACCACCATGGATGCCAGTCCGCATTTCAAGGGATTCTGGCGGGGCACGACCCACATCTCTGCCTCCGGTGGTTACTAACAGGAGTAGGAATGGCCTTACCTGGAGGGACAATGTATCTCCCTTGTTAGCTGCACAGGTCAACACCCGTCAGGAAGGCCAAGCCTCAAGGTCTCTGCCTCTGCCTTGGCCAGATGGACTCGGGTTGCCGTCTACCAAGCCTAAGGCCAGAGAACCTTTCCCCTGAGGGCCCCTATCAGTGGAGTCCTAACTCTATGGGTCATTGGGCCTGCCTTTTACGAGAGCACCGAGACAGGATGCAACTTGGAATTCCCTTCTCACCTTATTCAGTGTTATTAGGGGGATAGGTTCGCATCTCGGGGTCCTGATTTGGCCGCAAGGTCGCAGGCTCTATTCTCCCCTCCGGTCAAGCTTCCCTCCCTTAAGTACTGCTAGGGTATGCTCCCATTAGCCACCGAGCCCGGCAGAGAGAGTTCCACTGGAGAATGGGTAGGTTGATACTCAATGTGAACCTCCATTCTCTGTGGACTCCATGCCAGGCTCGGTGCCCCACCTGCTCTGACTCCGGGGAGGGGCCCTTGCTCCTGGCCTACTCCTGGGGACTATCGGACTGAACATCCTCAGGTGTTCTTTTTCAGTATATCTCTCCAGTCTCCAGGACTCATTTATGACCGCCTGTTTTTTTGGGCTAGACACTACCATATGTTGGGGTGACACCACGGCTTCTTTGTGAACAGGTTCCAGTGACTTACGCTCATGGCTAGTGTATCCTGAGGCTATCTCATGGCCATGCCCACTAAGTGTCTGTCTTGCCTAATGAGGGGCATAGCCCATTAGCCACTGAGCCCGGCATGGAGTCCACAGAGAATGGAGGTTCATGGTGAGTACCAACCTACCCAGTTTACAGTAATTCCTTGGTTCTTGTCATTAATTGGTTCTGGGAAACGTGATGAGTACCAAACATTTTTTTTCATAAGGAATAGTGTAAATAAATTTAATGCATTCCCAAACCAAGACAATACACATTTCAAAGCAATATGTAAAACGATAGGGTTGTATATCATTACTTTATATGAGAAATAAACCTAAAAATTAATAAATACTTAAAGAAAACAAAAACTTTACTTTACCTCTACTGTTGAGAAAAAAGTGCAAAAATAAACAAAAGGACCACAGAAGCTAAGAGTGCAAGGGGATATGCATAGAGCTACTGCATGACTAATGCATCACACTTCGTTTCAGCTGGAAAGAATAGTGAGTCATGAGGCAACCAACACTGACAAGTTCTAGCTTGTGCATTGAATACAAAACAAACAATAAGTACTGGAACAAAATTTTCTCATCAAAATGCACTGAATATCAAATTTGGTGAGTTTCAAAGCAGTTGAGTTCCAAGGGACCATTGTTGATAGCTTGTGTGAGAGAAAGAGGTGATGACAGTGCCTTCCTAATAGTTTCCAGAGTATAGGTAGTATTCAACTTACAACCACTATAGAGCCAAAATTTCTGTTGCTAAATGAAACATTTGTTAATGTTTCCCTATTTTATGACTTTTCTTGTTAATTGTCAAGTGAATCATTGCAGTTGTTAGTAACACAGTTAAGTGAATCTTGTTTCCCCATTGACTTTGCTTGACAGAAGATTGCAAAAGGGGGACATTACAACCATCATAAATTTGAATCAGTTGCCAACCATCTGAATTTTGATCATGTGACTCTGGGAATGCTGCAATGGTCATAAGAGTGAAAAACAGCCATACATTTTTCAATGCCATTGTAACTTCAAACTGTCACTAAATGAACTGTTGCAAATTGAGGACTACCTGCATATATTTTATGTGTAAATATAGTAGTCTACTTTACATTGGCAAGATCTCTGTCTAGAGGTAAGAAATAATAAAGAAGTTTTCTTAGAAGAATTGTAATATATCTTTTATTTTTGGAACCTAATACTATTAATAACCTATACAAATATTTTCATCTGGTTACATTCAGTGGTGGGATCCTACTGGCACCCTGGTTATGTGCTTCGAGGGTGCGCTTGGTGAACACCAGTCAAACGTGCATTGCACGCGATTGACATACAAATCTTCGTGGTGTTCTGCAAGCACTCTGCTGCATGGCGGTGGCTATCCGCCGTGCAAATGTTGTGTCAGAGTGCTTGCAAACGCCATGAAGATTTGTACATCAATCGCACGTAGTGCGCATTTGACTGCCGTTCGCCAAGCGCGCCCACGAAGCGCATAACCAGCATACCGGTAGGATCCCACCACTGGTTACATTTAACAAGAAAAATTGGGGGAAAGAGATATATTATCATGCATCATAACTATCCTATTTATTTTTCAGTAATATTTCTTTTTTAATTTCATGTACCGTACTAGGTTTTATTGGCTCACATCTAAAATGAATCAAGGCCTTTATTAATATAAAAATGGTATATTACTTCTGACCTTTGAATGCTGCATACTATAGAATTTGAAATTTATTTTTTCTCAACATTGTTTTTAGTTTTTTTTTAAAAATGATAAGCTTCACCTTTATTAAATGTTGTAAGTAACTCAAGCCCGGGAGCATATCTAGTATTCCTTCTTCTTGCTGTTTTTCCCCACAACAGACCTGTAGGATGAGTTGGGCTGAGGGAGAATGTCCAAAGTAACCCAGCTGCCTTTCATGCCTAAAGTGGGACTGGAAATCCTCCTGATTTCTAGCCTAGTGCCTTAACCACTAGATCAAAGTGGCTCTTACAAATAGATACAAATGTGGATTTTATGATTTACAAAAACTATGGAATTAGATACTCCATCATTGTTTTTCTCAACAATTGTAGAAATAACTCTACATAACTCAATGCTTTAATATGTAATTTTGCATCTATTCAGTTTTAATATTGTGTGTCCATTTCCATAGAATTGTTGATCTGTTGTCGTAAATACTTTGGTGGATTTCTTTGTAATCCCTAAGTGAACCCAATTGAATTCAATATCTCATTTAAGAATCTAATGCAGAGACTTTGTCTTTCTGTTTGGTTGGTTGATTTGCATTGGCAAAGGCACAGTTATACAATTTTGATGACTGTACAATATTGGTTTGTGGTGTTAGAAAGCTCAGAGAGATCCATCAATAATTTAATATCATCTGATGTTATTTGTCCTAAGTATTTGAAAGCAAGAAACATTCTGGAGAAAATGGGATTATAATTTCTCTAACAATAAAATGATTTGAGTGCAGACAACATTCATTATCTTTTTCTTAGGTATAGTTACTGGAGGAAAGAATTTGGATCTCAGCATACATTGCTGCATAAGAAACAATCTGGAACAAATTAAAACAGAACACGGGGAAATTCAATTTATTTCTGAAAGAGATCACGTCTAAGAAATTTCAGAAAAGGAAAGAGATACTGTACTATTTCATTGATACATCCTCACATCACTCCAAGTACTATTAGATAAGATAAAACATAGTTGTATCACATATCGGTAATTCTTTTAAAAGCTACAAGAGTTCTTCACCATGGTTTTCCTGTACACCTTAACATAATGTATTTAATAGATTTATGAAATGAACCATTTAATCTGATTTATTTAAAAACAGAATACCATAGTGTATTAAAGCTCTTTATTGGATCATAAACCATACTATGAATAGATATTTAGAAATTCATTCTTCTGTCTGGACTTTTGTTGAAATAAAACAAATCCTTTTATTATTTCTTTCCCATAAATCTATTATTTATTTCCCTCTTTTTGCCAGTATGAGAAGACCTAGAGTTATTTATATATTGTTTATTTATTACTTATATTTATATACCTACCCATTGTCTATGGAGATTCTGAGTCATCAAGCCATGGTTGTCCAAAAAGTGCATTTTTCAAGAGGCAACTAGACTTTCTGGTCAGTTTAACCAGAAAGTCCAATTGCCGCTTGAAAAAAAGCACCTTTGAGAATACCCATACATTTCACATACATGACTGAGTAATCATATAATTAAAACAATCACAAAAAAACAACAAACAAAATACGGATAACAGTAAAACAATAACCCCCATTAAAACTGAATTAAAACTGTGGAACATAAGGACAGGTGTTGTGGCAGAAAAGTCTTCTCCTGGGTCCCATCAATTGGCCCTCCTTAACAAAAGGGACCTTTTAAATTTAAATGCTTCTTCTGCCATCCTGGTAGAGCAGGTTCAATGTAACTAGGTAAAGCAGGCCTCTTATTCCAACATCCAAGTACATAAAGTGGGAGATGGTGTTTCCACTTAAATTTACTCTAATTTCCATGGGTGCTACTTTACAAGATGAATTTTAAGACTCTTGTATTGCCCAAATATTGAGTAGTATAATGATCAAGGTGCTGGCCTAGTGGAGAATTTCAAGTTCACTTTTAGTCACAATAAACTGATAAAAACCTATATGTTATATATAAGCGTCTCATAACAAGTCTGTTAAACAATTGCACCATTCTATTCTCCTATGTCAGCTTTTTGTTTAAAAATGACTTCAGCATTTTTCTTAGGAGTGCTGATGGGGAACAAATTTAGACTAAGCTTATAATGAATACCTCATCAGCACTCATAAGAAAAATTCACATCACAATATTAATAAATTTAGAGCACACTTTTAATTTATTGCAGAAAATGTCAATTAATACCTGAATAATTACTAAGACTGTATTACTATTACTCTTCTTATCCTTCCTAGTACCTATCTCACCCCACTTATGACCATAATCGTGTATCCTTAAAATTTTATATTGTTTATTTGTTTTCCCAATATGACTTGTTTGCTTATTAGTATCATATGACTATCATTAAATGATTTATCTTATTATTCTTGCTGAATGTATCCTGTCTGTGTCAAGGACTTGTCTGCATCAAGGTTTGTCTGGAGAAGAGAGGGGAGGAAGCCTGCCTGATCATAACAGATTGTTCCCTACCTTGTTATTTACCAAACCTCATTTGCTGGGCAGAATGGAGCAACTTCGAGCTGAAAATGCTTTGCTGAGTCAGCAGTTGGCTGCAATAACTAATCAGTTGGCTCAGGTCCAGGTCCCTGCTCCCCCCACGCAGCGAAGAAAATGTCCGGTTGCTGTGCCGGACAAATTCACTGGGCAACCGGCCATGTTTGAAGCCTTCCTGGGACAATGCCGGATGTTTATCAGCATGAGGGCGGAGGACTTTCCCACTGACCGGGTTAAAGTGGGGTTTGTTATCAACCTCCTGTCTGGCTCTGCCACTCATTGGGCCACACCTTTGCTCACCCAGGACAGCCCTTTGCTGGACAATTTCCAGGGATTGAGAAATTGTCCTGGATTGAGAAGGGGGATGGATTAGATTTATTTATCACCTTGTGATCCAAACTTTATGTTCTGTGACTTTTTCTTCTTCTTTTCTTCCATTTCCCATCATAGATGTCCCTGCATCCCCTTACACTCATGCACTATTGGAATATAAGAACCTTATAACCGAGACCTTGTCTTTTGGCCTACATTATACCTCACTGTCTGGTATATTGGCAGCACTATATAAATGACTTGTTATTAATGACTATGCAAATGAACGAGCTTAGTTGCACGAAGAGACTTTTCTTACTGCATGCTTTGATCTCTTTACAAAATCAATGGATCTTTTATAGCAAAAAAAAGGCAGAAAGGCTCCAGGAAACATGTCTTTCTTATTTAAAGCTTTCATTCACTCACCTTTCTTCCTTTCCATTCATCTCTTCATCTCATTCTGCAAAAAAGAAGAAGAAGAAGAAGAGGAGGAGGAGGAAATTCACAAGACAGTAGAGTTAAATCTGGAAGGCAAACACCAAACCATCTTTTAGATGAATGATGGCATCTTCGCCCACTTTGCATATTTATTGGCATTTGTCATGGTCTCCAGCCTTTTAGAATATCAGAATGTTCCACTTTAAAAATCTTATTTGCAATTTTTAGTCATGGAAGGATATTGCGAAATGCCTTATTCGCTTCCATTGATTTTGTGCTTTTAAGGGTATCATATAAAACTCTTTAATAGGTAAAACCAACCTACCTGAAAATAGATTCTATATACCCGGTAACAGATTAAGACTAATACTCTGATGTCATAGTAAGTGAAAAAAGCAGATCATAGGCAGGGCTGCTTGTTTGCCATGCATGTGTGCACTGGGCATTTTGCAGGTTGTAAGTTATTATTTGCTAGAACTTTTGTTTTCCTTTTTTAAAAGCATGTTTCTAGTCCTCAGTTTTGAGACACTGAGAAATTGCTCACTGCAATTCTGAAAGGTGTTCTGTTCCACCCCCCACACACAGAGATTAGAAACACCAGCAATCAGTCTTTGGTTCTGTTTTTGCAAACAGAAAATAAAGCTTTACTTCAGCGAAACGAAGGGTGGAATTCTGCAGATAAACAAACCTTGATATAGACACCGGAATGCAGATAACAAAATGATTCTTGGCTCGCAAGAGAGTCTTAAACAGAAACAGGTTTTCAAAGTCCAGAAGTTTAACCAGAGTTTTCTCACTGAGAACACGCCTTGTCGCTCACAAAACCCCCATGGAAGCTCCACCTCTCTTATAATCCCTGTGGGGTGTGGCCCAGTGACTCAGCTATTTTCTAGCCCTTCTTCCTGTTTGCACTTGCCTGGCCTTCTTTCTTCTCAGCCTTGGATTTAACCAGGATTCATCCAGCTCACTCCCACTGTCTGAAGAACCTTGCTCAGTCTGGAATTCAGCCACATGGGTAAGCCTGGGTGAGGGAGAGCCTGTCTGGGGGGGAATTCCAGTAGCTGAGGGCCCTGCCAACATCTCCTCGTCTGAGGAAACCTGCTCCACAGACGGAGGCATAACACCTCTGTATGGAGAAATTTCAAAAGTAGGAAGAACCAAGGAAAGTAAATTGCACATGCGTGATTGATTGTTTACACCTGTATTAGTCATGTGGGTGAGCTAGACAGAGATAGTAACTCAGTAACAAACTAGATTATGGAGACCACTATTTCTGAAGAAGTCAAAACAATCCTATAATTGCACACTTTATAAACTGAGAAAAGAAAATTGAGACAGTGATGAGACAGTGTACAAAAACTTGGAGATGTGTCTAGCAAAATACATCGTGACAACACCCACCAAGCCACACCCACCCAACCATGCCCACAGAACCGGTAGTAAATTTTTTTGAATCCCACCGGTGGAATAATTCTGCATTACTGTAATGGGTCTTAGTCTAGTGGCTGTATTTTGCATTAGTTGAAGCTTCACTCTACATACAGCAAGCATTTTGGTGATTGATTATGATGAATCACTGACTCCAGGCTGCCCTAGGCCAGGGTACCACCTGCTGTTTAAACATGAGTTGGTGAATCTTCTCAACATCCAAATATTGAATTCTTCCCAAGTCAAGAAGTAGTTATTTCCAGAGCAATGTGGCTCTTCTGACCGCAGTTCCTAGGACCACTGGTGCTGGAAAGCCCCAATTTCTGATTTGCGCAGAGATGCATGGAACAGGTAGGAAGCTGCTCGCCAAACAGGTGGATGAAACCTCTGAGCTTAATTGACAATCCAGCAAAATAGAAAGGCCCTTAGTCTATTTTTTTATATACTTTCAACTGACAAACGATGATGCATAGCACTTGAGCCAAGCCAAGCTGTTTTCTGTCGCCAAAACGTTCCTTCTGCTAAAGAGAGCACCTGTACTAACATCTGGGCATGATGGGATTTGAAATTCCAACACGATACTCTCTACCTGAGTTGGATGGCAAAACTCTTCACTCCCAGCCAGTCAGCCATCTGGGTGAGATGTGTTTCTACTTTAGCAAAGCTGGCTGGGGAATTCTGGGAGTTGAAGCCCACACCTCTTAGAATGGTTAAGGTTACAAAACACTGGTGTAGACAGAAGAGGAAGCCATTACTACCCCTTCCACATATTACAATAAAGTCTGTAATACTTAATGGAAAAGCTATTAGTGGACATTTAGCCAGGATCATTGGCATTGCTATTCATCTATGTAAACGGCTAAATATAAACAATGAAATATCTTGCCCATTGACTGCTATAAATCAAACCTTGGTCTTAGTCTACTGTAACATTGCACAAAGGAAATACACGGAAGGCGAAACGAAAAGAATCTATATGCTTGGCATTGATGAAGTATCAAGTGCCACGGTTCTCTTCTCCAAAGCTTTAGTACAGGATCTATTATTTAAATGTACAGTGAGCACTAAAGTAATCAATACTTTGCAAGTCTGGAATTCTAAGAGTCTTCGATTCTAACCGGGGGCTCAAGAATGATGGCCTGTGATGAACATTGCAATGATGCTTACTGTTATTTCCAATATTTGGACCATGCCGTTCAACCTCGGATGTTACCACCTCACAACCAACAAGGATACTCAAATTCCAGTTCTTTATAGAGGCAAGCAAAATAGCCTATGCTTATCCCATTTTGTTACAGTGGAAAAGAACCGGTGAACTGAAATGTAAGTTCATAATGAAACAGGCATTTTATAATATGCTAGCTGCCTACCCAGCCTTGTCTGGGTATTTATTTACGGGAATGCAATCTCCCTCCCTCCCTCTTTCCTTCCTCCCTCACTTCTCTTCCCCTCCATCTTCCTTCTTTCCTCCTCCCTCCCTATTCT